>JAJIBD010008564.1:0-78043 GCA_021461705.1 Cryptotis parvus | reverse complement strand
TTAATATTAAAAATTAATATCAAAATTAATTTTACATGTTAAAGGGTATATTTTAGGCATGTAAATTATTTCCCAAACCTTTTTGTTGTTGTTGAATGGTATAATGCCAATATACTATGAAATTTTGGCAGAGCTTGGCACAAGGGAGGAATCTTAGGCCACACTTTTGGTAGTTCCTACTTCTCTACAGCAAGTATCTGTGGCTCAACTGAAAGGTGCCCCAGGTGCCTCAAAAATTCCTTTATTTTCCAGGTCACTTTGGGGAAATCCAGCTGGATAGTCACCAGTGAGTCTGTGTCCCTAAGTGACCTTCCCACCAGCTGCTTTGGGGGCAGCACGGCTGATGGGGCAGGACCTGCTCAGGTCTCAGGACCGCTGTCTGCCGGGTCTCTACAAAACCACCCGGGCTACAGTGTTGGGACATGCACCCTGCACGCAGTTGGCATTTCAATAAATTCCAGGGAAAACCCTGTGCATGAGAACGCTCTGCCAAGCAGGGGACTCACACTCCATCCTTGCTTGGGCTCCTCAGCTGGCAGCTGGCTGGGCCTCTGGTTCTGGTGGGTGAGGAGGACCACGGCCCTTTCCCTGGAGACACAGGGGAGGGAGGGCCCCCGACTTAAAGCCTGGGGGCTGGAAAGACAGTCCAGGGGTAAAGGCAACACTGCATCCCTGGGCCTAACATGGAAGCATCATCCTGCCTGGTTTTCTGCGTAGCCCTGGGGACCCTCACCACCACTTGAGAGCCCCCAGCCTCTAGCAAATAAATAACTAAATAAGTGTGAAAACACCCAGTGATGCCACACTTCCTGAATTTCAAAAAATTTTGCACAACAGGTCCAACTATATTTCTCATCTGATAAACAGGGTTAGCAGAGTCTTTTGGGGAAGGGGACAAGCAGTGGGGGGAGGCCAGGGTGCCCCTCCTGGAAAGTATTAGCCAACTGGGCGGCCAGTTCAAGGCAAGTGCCCCAGGATGAGACGCTTCAAGGCCTTGCTGTCCTGGAGATTCTTAGAGTCACCGCTTGCCCAGTGTACTTCGCCGTACCATGCGGTGCCAGGGATGGAACAGGGTCAGCTGCATGTAAGCACGTGGCTGAGTCTCTCTATTATCTTTCCAGCTCCCAACAGACTCCTTATACATGTACAACCTCCTCGGTCATGGACTAATTCACAAAGGCACATAGCATCATGCTCCCGACGGCAGGGAGGGCCTCACTACGAGGACCCTGGCATCAGTAAGGACCCACGTTGGGCGCTGAGGCTGGGAAGAGCTTAGCTATGTCCGGGCTGCAGTTGTGGCTGCAAAGAGCCAGGTGTCTGTGAGTCTGCTGAAGGCAGGGACATTGGTTCTTCTGTTTTTTTTAATGACACAGTTCACAGTGTTTGCTGACTGGACAGGGGAGGAAATGAGAGAAAGGGGTATCTGTGGGAAATGGGGTGATCCAGGGAAATAGAAGGACAAAATAACCATGCTGCCGAGTGATTGTGTGGCCTGTGTAAGTTCCCGTCCCTCTCCTGGCTTTTTTCCTTCAGTGAAACCCCAAGTTTTACTAGCCAGAACATTCCTTGATTCTACTAGCAGATCAAGTTGCTCTGAGACTCATCTCCCCAATATCCTTGTCTGGGTCCTAGAAGACAATAAACTTGTCTACCAGGAGATGGACAAGTCCCCTTTCTAAAAGTGCTGCAGCCAGGCCACATCCCACCCTGTCCCATCACACACTGCAATCCAGCCCTGGGCCTCTGGAATGTCTCCGCTAGACCATGGAGGACTTTGGTGCATTTCCATGGTGGTGGTGGGGAGGGGACAGAGGCTCTGAGAGCCTGAGAGTCCTTGTTCTCTGAAGCAGCGTGAAGCCTTGCAGTTCTCTGGAACTGCATGGCTCCAGAGAAGTTCACAGCAGGCTCAGAATCAATTCCGTAACACCACGTTCCCGGAAGAAAGGAAGAGGCAGTGGAAACCTCCGAGCTCTTTGTTAGGGAAGCCCAGGCGAGATGCTGTGCTCCTCTCCTGAAACTCCTTGGCCAAGGCCAGTCTCTTTTGTTCAGCTGCTAGCTGGACTGTCCCTCCATTCTCCAAGCCAGCCTCTCTCCACCCCTCCCAAAGCAAAGACACACCCTAACCCCCTCTGGACCATACCACGCGAAACTTGGCCTTGGCACCCCACTCTGACCAGGCTATGTACAAATATCTTAAAAAGCTGTTTCCAAAAAGGAGGCAAGCGAATGACACTTACTGCTGAACGCCCTCTGGGGGCAGGAGGATTCCACAGGGGCCCTGTGGGTCCACCCAGGGGCTGCGGGAGCCCAAGGCGGCTTTGTTGTTAGAGCGATTCAGCCCAGTTTCAGATTTTAAGAACAGCGGGAAAGTAATATCAGCTGAAAGGGGTTTTCTGTGCACTATTTAACTCAATGGCTTTGCAGCTGGAGAGAGCCATAGGCAGGCGTGTTATGATTCAAGGCTCCCAATTACAATGAGCCTCTTTTATTATATAAAAACAGCAACACAGCCATTCTCCACCCTCTCAAGGCCTCGCCGCTGACCCCTTCCCTCTCTGACCGGCAAGGTTGCTCGGCATCCTGAGAGTGGCACCCAGACCCAACTCCAGGGGCCAGCCTGGCAGCTCTCAGCACTTGGATTTATGTTCTTCAGAGCCAAGGATGGGACTGAAAGAGCACAGGGCCCTCACCCCTCCTCCCTGATAATATTCTGCTAGAGACACAGACAGAGCTTGGAGCATAGTCTTTCCTTGGGGATTTTGTGTGGGGAGACTCTGCTAACAGGCAAAGGCGGGCTCCCCATTATTTGATTCGATGCACACACACATGTACTTGTGCACCCTCCTACCCCCATGCCCACCACACTGGAATCCAGGGGCACCCTGTCTTCTTCCCTCCCTCCCCTTTCTGGGCGAGGATGGGACTGGCCCCAGGAAACCTGGGGATGACAAGAGCAGTGGATCTGTAAACTCTAAACTCAGACTCATCTGAGTTCAAGTCCTGATGCTGTAACCCCCGTGCTGTGACTCTGAACAACCCAGAATTGTTTCTGAGCTCAGAGTATGGAACCAGGGTTTTGGGTCTGGAAAATGTGCCCAGGCTGCCTGTATCTGGGCACCCCTCACTGTCAGACTGTCTGAGACTGACAGGGTGACAGAAAAGGTGTTTCACTAACAGATACCACGTGTGCCTGTGGGGTGTCTAGGGAAGAGGAGGTTTCGTTTTACTGGGCTACAGGGACAGAGGGTGCCCGGGAGGTGCCGGGGCCGCTGTGGGCCCTGTGCTCAGGCCTTGCTTCGTGTGGAGCCCAGCTCGGCTGAGCAATCTCTCCTCACCCCAGCCTTGTTCGGTTTGTTCGTCTGAGCCTCGTTTTCTTTCACTCTCACAAGCTAGAGTGGACAAGAGTGAGGGCGGGAGCCCGAAGGCTCCAGGGGACAACCATCCCAGCTCTGCCGACCAGGTCGTCTCTCCACAGTCTACCTGCACTCTGGCTTCAGCCATCCCGTCTGCTGCGGTCCTTGCTTGCTGCCTCCTCCTTTGTCTCGCTCTGGTCGAGCCTCAGTTTCCCTGCTGAGCCTCAGGACAGCAGAAGCTGCAGCTGTAGCCTCCAACTAAGCCACGTAGAGTCTGCAAGCAGGAGTGCATTCCCTCCGCTCTCCGTGCTGCCCTGCTCCCCAGCTGACGGCCCACAGCGGGCAGCCCTTCCCAAAGAAGGCGCTTAATCAACTTGCCTGCTCCCAGGGATAGCATCCACTCCCCACAGCCAGGATGTAGTTGTAGCCGCAGCTACAAGCCTGAAGAGGGAGGGCAGGGTTATAGCTGTTTTTCTCCTGCCAGGTAAATCAGGTGTGGGCCGATCCCTTTCCCATTCCCTATAAGCCTGCAAGCTGCAACTATGCTACAGACCTCTCACCCCAAAGGTGTGAGATCTGCCTGAATCTTGCTCCTTATTATTGATCGTTCCCCCAGGCGGCCGCCTAGCCCCGATACCACCACCACACCAGCAGTACAACCGTTCAGTCCCTGGAGGCTCTGTGTTAAAGACACGATGCTATCGGATTTTATCTCCACAGAATGTTTCAGTCCTCCAGGATTGGAGGGGCACAGAAAGAAGTGAGTCCGTGAACTGTGCTTTTCACCAGGGAAACTGCCCACCAGAGGGTGAAGAAAGGGAGTCAGTGGGAACTCAGCTGGCTACTGCCTGTCTCTGTTCCATTTCAGCCTGGGTGAAAGCTGATACGCTGTTGGTTGTCAGGACTGATTTTTCCACCCTGGAGTGTTATACCGTGCGCGGGCACACACACACACACACACACACACACACACACACACAAACAGACTTTCACTCACACCCCTGCCAATCAACCCCTCTTAACTGTACAACTACAAGTAGAAGAACAGGAAACAGATTGTGGGTGGCTGTTCTTAAAATTACAACCTGTTCAGTGCAGGGTTGGGGGCTCAGAGGAGGGGTGGGGAGGGAGACTGGAGGGAATTTTTTACCCCTCTGATGAAAGATGAAGCCACTTGGTCCACATTAAACACTGTGTCCAGCTTCTGATCTCTGTCAGGGTGCATGTGCAGAGCTCAGCATCCTCCCAGACCTGCGCTGTCTGGACTGGACAAGACACAGCATGTTACTGTACCTGAACACGGCCTCGGGGCCTTACCAGGAGAGTCTAGAAGAAGGTTCCAGCCCAGTGGCTACTCTGGCTTGCCACAAATAAACACACAAGTGTGTGGGGGGTGAGGGATGACTGGCCAGGAGAGGGAAGGTCTGAGTCTTGGAGTTGATGCTAAAATCCGTGCATATTAATGACTCAGCCCCGTCATCACTGTCTTCCCGCTCATCATCGATTTGCTCGAGCGGGCCCCAGTAACATCTCCATATGTCCTGTCTCATGCTAGTAGAGCCCAAGGGCACCTGCTTGCTCTAGGAACATAAAGAGCCTCAAACCACTCCATCAGGTCATGGGAATGAGGTCTAAAACTGTTACTGGTATTTGGCATATCAAATACAACACGGGTAGCTTGCCAGGCTCTGCCGTGCAGGTAGCATACTCTTGTAGTCATCTCTAAATCCAGCATTTATTGATGAGCCGGGCTGTGATAGGCTGGTCTGCTGGGTGGAGTTCCTACGAGAGGGAAGTCCAGATGGGGAAAATGGAGGCCCTCATGGAGTGGGGGTCGTCTGGCTTGTTGCAAGGCTCTGCTGGGGTGGCGGGCCAGGGCTAGAACCCGCCATCCCTCCTGGGAGCCTCGTGAGCGGCTAGGCACAGGGAGAGCCAGTAGCAGCTCTGCCCCATGTCTGTGAGCCTCCCAGCCCCTTGATGACACAACAAAATCCCATCTAGACCAGCCTGCAGTGATAACATGGTAACTGAGCACAGTCTAGGCAGTACTGTGCCAAACCCTTTCATAAATTCCTTCCTCAGCTTCCCAACCACCCCTGCAGGCAGCTGCTAGGAATGATCTCTATTTTAGACACAGGGAAAGTGTGTTGGGGGAGGTGATAGCCTAAAGCCATAAAAAGTAATAAATTGAGTCAAGAGAATCAGGGATGTCTGTCTTGCTGGAGCAAGGGTGGACTTCCTGGAGCAGGGACTCCAGAACCTGAGTGGTAGGTGGAGGAAGACAAGTGTGGTATTGGGGTGGGGGGTCGGTCCACGAAATGATTGCATAGAACAGTCAGCCCTAGTAAGAGCCGGGAACACAGGGTTAACTTGGGACTCTTATTGGCAGCATCTGAAAATCTCGCCATTTTCCCTCATCTTCTTATTGCATGCTGTCTTCTTTTTGTCCTAAGGCAAAATCGGTCCCTTGGTCTAAAACTTTCCAGAACTCATTTTATTTCAAATAAGAATCAAGTTGCTATCTCCACAAGGCCTACTGTCAGTCTTGCCTTTCGAACACTGGTGATATTCCCTCCTCAGAAACCTGGCGTAGCTCCCCAGTTCCTGAAAAGATGAAAAACCAACCTCCTCCATCATCTTTGTGTAACTGTCCTTTCATCCCCCTCATCTGCATGTCCCCCCGCCCCTCCCCATCTTGACACTCCCACAATACAAATGGTTCCCATGACTTGGTTTTACCATCCTCAGGAAAACCTTCCTTCCTCTCCTCGTTTGAGGTCACACATAACTCATCAGCCAAGCAAAGAAACATTCCTCTATTTACCTCTTCTTCTTACAAATTAAACTCAATGTGTTCAGGAGTATAAGATGCCTTTTTAAAAGTGCTTTCTGCAACCAACCTGGGTTATATCCCTGGCATCCCATGTGGTCTCCGGAGCATTTCCAGGAGTAATTCCTGAGTGCAGAGCCAGGAGTAACCCCTGAGCATCACCAGGTGTGCCCCAAAAAAAAAAAAAAACAAACTAAAACATTAAACAATTACAAAGTTAAGCGCCTTACCCTCCCTAGCAGGTTTGGATGGCCATACAACACAGTTCCTTTCACCCAGCTAGACACAGATGTCCCCGAGAGGGACGCTTTCCCCAAGCACGGCAATAAAGCCATAGAAGCGGCAATGCTTTTTGACTCACTGCACATTTCCTAGAATGCAGGTGTGAGGCCTGGAGATGCTATCAGGAGACAACAGGCAGATGCCCAAAGCCTGTGCGCAAGAGCAGAAACACAGAGCCTGGGTCCCTAAGAGCTCAGCGGAGATGCAGCCTCATTTAGCCTTCTTGTCCAATACAAATAAGGCCCTTGTGGCTAGAGCATTGTGGTGAGGATTTTATTCCTTGCTGCTGAAATTCACGAATGCTATCCACTCCATCTCATTTATAGGTTCAGAGGCTCCCCAGTCTTGGTGTTCTCTGTGACACCCGTCCCTCCTCTTTCACAGGAGCAAATTTTCTCTTTTAGTCTTTTTGGATTTAGCCCTAAGGAGGATCTCCCAGTCAGTTTCCTTAAATGCCCAGAGGGTAAAGGGGGCCCTCTTTTGCCCTCTACTGCCTACACTCCAGCATCTCCACAGTGCTCTGAGCTGCCGTGGTGTTGGTGTTCCGTCTCTGGGAGTTCATCTCCAGGACAGCTACAACCCCCTAACTCCTCACTTTGTCACCTGTAGGTTCTTGAAAACATCAACAGAAAACAAAATGACATACACCAATTGTACATTTCACGGTGGTATAATAAAATACTTATAAAAAAAGTGACGTACACCTGAAGCAAATGCCCAGTAAAGTCGTTTAGACCAGGTGTGTTTTTCACACTCTATGTCATCATTGTTATAATCAAAGATATGGCAGGAAAGGACCCACTGTTGAGGCAAGGTGAGGGGGTCCTGTGTGGGCACTGCCACTTGGCTAACGAGCTCTTTGGTGTTGGGAGAGTTAGAGGACCTCTGGGCCTCTGCTCCCTCATCTATAACAAGGAGAGGAATGCTTACCCAACATGGTTGTCACAAAGACAAAATAGTTTAATCATAAGCACTTAGAATGGCTTCTGCGCTTAATGACTGCAGGCTCCTATTAGTGTAATGAATACCACAGTTGCTGATGAACAAATAAATCCACATATAGTTGCTAAACAAATGAATGAGAGAAACAAAACGCAGGAAAATTCTAGACTTCACACCAGAGGCACTGGGCCTGCACCTGTTTGCACCTGTTTGCACCTGACCCTTTCCTTTCCGTTGTTCTTACTGTAGCCCACCCCCACCCCCATCCCCACCCCCACATCTGGGGACTGCTGTGGACTGTTTAAGGTTGTGATGGAAGGCAAACTTCTGAACTGTATGACTTAAGCTTCTACAGTGGCTCATTTCTTCCCTTTCAGGCCATTCTTTCCTTCCTCAGCTGTAAACTGGGGATCCCAATAGTATTGTCAAAAGTATAAGCAGCAGCATTTACTTCCATTGGGTTACAGTGAGAATGAAAGACAAAGCCCATCACCAGCCAGACAGCGTCCTGCCGTCATTCTGAAACAGTTAAGTGTTAGCAACCGTTACCAAACAGGGCGGTTACTAATTCTGAGGCAAGCATGGCTTTACCACTAATACGGGGAGAAGTCCTCTTTCCTTATCACCTCTTCAGACAAACCCATTCTACGTCCGGGAGAACACCCCTTCTCCAATGCCATCAAAACAGCTATGCCATTTTAATGTTTTTCTCTTAAGGAGAGTTAATGTACTTGATTTCCTTGAGATGGGCCCCTGCGTAGAATGGCCACCTGACCACAAAGGTGCCTGCACAAGCACTTGGAAATAGCCAACGAGCGGATGTGTTCAGAAAGCACCACTGGACGTGGACCCAGACCAAAGTCTAGTTAGCAGCTTAGCTTCATCACATTTCCACCTTGTCGATTCTGTGTGCCCCCCCTTAAAAGGGGCACGTACACAGCTTTGTGTAACTTTCCTTTAGAATGTAAATCAAACCTTTATCTTGGTCCCTCTGAGCCCCTTAGGCAACTCCATTCACCTATTTTGTGCTAAGAAACATGCCGTTTTACAAGATTTTTATTCCACTTGGTTGTCATCCAAATGCCTCTCGCCTTGACTGACCCGGACCGAACTGCTTAAACTCTGTGCCCTCATAAATAGAAACCATCCTTCGACAGGGATCTTGAAGTGCTCTTCGAGCCTCACCCCTTCACTTCAGCGAGCGTTAGTTTCCCTCAATGTAAAGGCACCAGGGTGAGGGCGAGCAGGCGCACAGGTGCTTGCGTGCGTTTGGGAGGCTGAGTGTAAGGAGGAGGAGGGAGGCAGCCTGGCTCCTCCATCAGGGCCTGCCTCAGACCCGTTGGCTGCACCCTGTGGGCAGAGAAGGCCATCCTTAGACGGCAGGTAGGGGCACTCTTCGGGACATGACCTAGTGATCTCTCAAGCGCAGCTCTTTGCAACCGAGGGGGTTCAGAGAAAGTTCTTCACCCGTTTTCCGTTTCCTGCACAGAAGGCCCAGCCCCGTCTCCCGTGCCCGCCCTGGCTGTGAAGCCCAACGGCCAGGTGGATGTCTGAGCAAATCACTATTTGGCAAGTTTTGCCTGTCAACCCACTCCCCACTTTCCCTTCGCGGCCCTCTCCTGGCCTCCCTACCACCCCGTGGCGAAGAGGCCACGGGAGGGGGGTGCTGTCCTGCGATGTCTCCCCCCACGTTCGCCAACTTTGCGCACCAGCGGCCGAGTATGGGGCAAGTTTGCAGAGGCGAGTCCCGGGCATGCCACAAAGACGCGGCCACCGTGGCCGCGACGAACCTCTCGTGGGGCCGCCGAAAGCGCCAACTGCCGGCCCGGGGTGAACTTGGGCTGCAGCGGGTTGGAGAGGGGCGGGACCGGGGAGTCCGCCACCCCCCCACCTTACCCCCCAATCCAGGGTCCCCTACCCGGTGCGAGTTCCCCGGCACCTGAGCTGGGAGTAGGGGTGGAGGGGGAGGTGGGGGGGCTGCGCTCGGGCCCTGCCCCCCGCCAGGTAGCTGGGGCGCCCGCTGCCTGCAGCCGCCAGGAGCGCCGCGAGGAGAGGCAGCCTCAGCCCGCGGCGTCATGCTTCCTGCCACCACAGTACGGCGAATCGTCACCGGCGGGAGAGGGAGAAGAGGGGAGAGCTGGGGGAGGGAGGGGGAGCAGACACGCAGCCCCCGGCCTGCCCCAGCCGGCTCGCGCGCGGGCCCGTCCGGTGCCGCCCCGCCGCCACCCAAGCGCCGCAGTTTGGCCAAGGAGGGAGGGAGACGGCGGCGAAAGGAATAAATAAAAGGCGAGTCGGGTCTACGTAACGCCCTGTCGAAAGCGGACGCCATATTTTTTTGTGGCTTATGTCGACATAGGGAAACGTAGACATGTTTGCTCTCCTCCTCCTCCTCCCTCTCGCTCCCGCGCCCCTGGATCCAAACTTACGATCGAAACTCTTCCCCTACCCCCGGATTATGCACCCTTCCATCCTCTGATTTCCTCCCACCCTCCATAAAAAACAAACAAACCACCCACCCCAGCCTGCACCCCCTCCTCCCTCCTCCCGCACCCCCCCCCCACCCCACTTCCAATCACAATCGCGGCCAAGTCCCCGCAACCGCACGTTTTCGGGAGCCCCCGGCGGCGGCGGCGGCGGTGGGAAAGTTGGGCTGGAGTGAGTGGCCGGCGCGCGGGGCGCGGGGCGCGGGGCCGGCGGCGCGGCGCGGGGTTGGGGGGGTGCTCGGCGCCGGGGCGAAGTTTCTTACCTGCGAGCGCGGGGACACCCGGGCTGGGAGCGCCGAGACGCGGTACGGGCGTTCCAAAATGGAACTCTGCTGGCTTCCCCCCCCCACTCCCCACTCCCCTCCGGGCGCCCGGCTCGGGCTCCGTGGGAAAGAGCCGCGAGCGCCCAGCCTGCCAGACACGCAGACCGGCACAAGCCCCCGCAACGAGGCAGCGGCGAGCCAAAAAAAAAAAATTTTTTTAAAGAAAAAAAAAGAAGAGGGGGAAAGGGGGAAAAAATGTCTCGATCAGTGGGGGAATCTACGCCAAAACCCACATGATCTGTAACGTCAGCATGCGTATTTGCATACGATACCACCAACCCGAGCTGCCACCCCGGGCTCGGGTTCCGCAGAAAGTTACAAAGTGAAATCCAGGCCCCCTCCCGAGACGCCGGCGAAATGTCATTTTCAGACGGGAGCTGGGGGAGGGGTGGGGGTGGTGGTGGGAGGGAGAAGCTGGCCCTGGAGGAGCTGGTTACTAGCCAAGGTTTGGGGGCGTGGGTAGGGCAACGGGGAGGGGGTGCTGTTGCTGTATATTAACTTCCAAAGTCTGAGTCCGGTAACGGACTCGGTGGCATTCTGCGAGGGGAAGCGAGAGCGACATCCTGGGACATTCCCGAGCCACCCGGAGCGGCGGCCCGAGCCTCCCCGCTGCAATACTCCTTTTCTTTATGAAAAGTTCAAGGTGTCACTGATGAGCTCAACTAACTGTTGATCCTGACCACGTGGAGCGGCCGACGCCGAGCTCAGGGTGTGGGGAGGAGGCAGTGAGGGGTGCGGGGGGCGCGGCTGCTCGCGGGGACCCAGTGACACCCCCGACCCTCGCCGGCCTCCCACCCCGCGCTGGAGGGCGGCAGCGATCGGGAGAATCCGGGTGGGGGCGCCGCCCGGCGCCCGGACTCCTCTGCCTGCACTTCCTCCCGCCTCCGGGTTCCGCGGAATAATAACAGTGGCATTTATTTCTAAACGATACGTTTATTCCCAGGATCGTTCAAGAGAGGACTCCGCGGACCCGAGAGGGTTAGGAAGAGCCACCATCACCCCCCAACCCCCGCCCCCTGCTTATATAATGACTTTTGGCTGCGGAGGGAGGGCGAGGGATGGGGGGAGATTCCGAGGTTTCCGCTTGCGCCAGGTCTGAGCTCGGTTCAAGAGCCTCAAACTTTCCCCCCTCCGGAGCCAGTAAACAAACAGACGCCCCCGAGAGACGAGCGAAACTCTGGTGGCCCGCAGTTCTCCGCGGTTGTCGGGCTCGGAGAAAGCGTGCCCCTGCGGTGCTCGCGGGAACTTTCGGCGCGGCGGAGCCTCCAGAATTGGGTTGGTTGGTCGCGACTGGAGGGGATCCCCAAAGGCCGTCGCCTCCACCCTCCTCCCCCTATTCCCTCCCTCATGCGTCTCGAGTGCCCTTTGCACGGCAGCCTGGGAACCGTGCATTTGCGTTCTGGGTCCCGCGCTCCTTTGCAACCAACCAGCGGGTGCTCGGCTGAGTCGTGCTAAACCCGGATTTGGGATCCAGCTGGCCGTGTCGCAATCTAAAGGGCCACCTGTCGGCGCCCTGGCATTCCTGCGCAGCTGGACCTGTCTCCCCCTCCTCGGTGGGTATCTCCATGCGCTCCGCATCTTCCCGGCTGCGAGCTGCCGCCCAAGCGCGCATAGGGCCGAGCGCTTTTGGAGAGGAACGCGGGCTGGTGGTCTGCGTGGGGGTATGCTGAGAGCAGAGAGAAAACAAAGGGAGCCCGGGCCTGGGAGGCTCCTCCGAGTCTCCGCCCGCCCGGAGGAGGAGAGGACTGCGGAGCGTCCTGGCTTCCCGGCCAGCCTCTGCTCTCGGGAATTAGAACGAACTCTAGCGGCGGCTTGCGGCTCGGCTCTGGGCGCAGGGCAGCAACAGGTGGCCGGTGCGTGCGCGGCGCAGTGACCGGAGGCGAGAATAGCGACCGAGAGGGGAGGGGCTGGCTTGGGCGGTGGACTGCATGGCCAGCTCCCGGGGGTGACCTTTGCGCATTTGTGTTTCCTGGGTTGGGGAGAAGAAAGCAACTAAATGATTTCCCTAAGATCTTCCTCTAAGGCTGCCGTGTCTCTACCATAATTTTGGAGGCCTTGGATTTTTTTTTTTTTAATAAAAAGAGTTGATATGCGAAACTCTCTTACTGGTCTTCATCTGTTTATGACGGCTTAGTGTCGTGGTGTCCCCTTCTCTCATCGCCTGCTCTGGATGAGGAAGTCTTGCAGGATGCTGGCCCGCCAGAGGGACCAACTGTCACCCTATCCTAAAGGATGCTATCACTAGAGGGGCTGGAGCCATAGCACTGCGTGCTTGCCTTGCACGTGGCCTGATTCCTGCGCGGCCAGGAGTAATCTCTAAGCACAGAACCAGGAGTAAGTTGAGCACCGTTGGGTGTGACCCCCAAAGAGAACTAAAAGGGATTCTGTCAATGACATCTCGAGGGCCACAGAGATAAGGCATTTGAGTTGCCTGCTGTTGAATCTTGGGACCCATATGGTCCATGGCATAGCGCCAGGAGTGACTCCCGCACAGCCAGGAATAGCTCCTGATCTAGCGGCAGTGATTAAACCACTCCGCCCTCCTAAGAACGTTCGTTCGTTCTTGATGACTATAACCCAGGTGGCCCCTATCTTTCTCAAACATGTCCTACAGCGGTGATCCTTGCTATTCGCATTAGAATTTAGGGGACTCTGTCCTCTTTTCTTCTCTCTCAAGGGGAGTAAAGAAAGAGACTCTCTCACAAGAGTAAAAAGTTAAAAGCGAAGCCCTGCTCCCCAACTTCAGTCACTCTCCATGGAGCTTTCCAGGTTTTACGTAAAGGAAAAAAATAGATAAATTTGACATGAAACCGCATAAATGTGAAGTGGACATTGTGTAACCTGACGTTTATATGCTATAAAGTGATTGCATTTGTAGTGATAGTGATCACAGTGCCTCCTTACCTACAATAGCATTGACTTTATTCATTACACAGAATAATCTCTGTGACTTATTCTCTACTTATTTTTCATAGACTTATTGGCTACAAGTTTGTTTGGCTAATTGGGGGGTATGCCTACATATGCACTCCAGTAGCTCTTTGAGCCATTTCCCTGAAGTTTGTACCTTTAAACACCTTTGGACTTAATAGCCCCAATCACCTTGGGAGTCACCATTTTAATACCTTTTTCTCTCTGCCTTGACTTCTTTTCAGATTCACCTGTTAGTCATATCCAGTTCTTGTCTTTGGCTTCTCTTTTTCAGTGCAATATGCTCAAGGCGATGTTGTTGCCTGTGAGAGTATAGACTCCTTTATGACCGATTAATAGTCTATTATTATAACCCCTGAGCATTGACAGCTATGGTTCAGGAACAAAAGCAAAATACATAGTATGGTTCCAAGTTTCTGTCCATGGAAATCATACACACTCCAAGGAAGCTACTTAACTTTGGTGCTGCAATTCTACCCACTGCCAACCACTCTGGATTGCTGCAAGTCAAGCTGCCTCTGCCCTGCCTCGTTCCCAACTGCTCTGACTGTGTCAGGAACTTGTAGGTGGGAAGGATCAGGGGGTTCAGAAAAGCAGGGTAAACTCTCTGGTGACTACTGGCCCCGTGTCTCCAAGACTCATGAAACGCATAGGGGTTTCGTGGACACTATGAGGATTTATGAGATGCAACAACTTTAAATCTTCAAAGTTTAGCATGGACTGATTGAATTTTCACTCCATAAAACACAGAGCAGGGAATCCAATAAGGACTATGATTCCAGTTTGCTTTATGTGTAGGCAGTGTAGGCAACCATGTAGGTGGTGTGATTTCAAACATTCAAATCAATCATTATAAGCTAATGCTTATTGAGTACTTTGTAGTTATATACCAGCTTCTCCTTAATCTTTAAACATCCCTCTCAGGTGGTGATTCTCAGTATGTTCTGTCTCAGGCTATCCAGTTTATACTCTTAAAATTATTTATTATACCGAATAGCTTTTGTTTTGTGAACTATATATGTGTATATATGTATCCATGTATATGGTTATTCTCCTTTTGGCTAGTTGATTCTGGAGATGTTTCCTAACCTCTCTGAATTACAGTGTTGTCATCCATAGAGCAAACGAAGCAATGTCCATGGGGCAGATGTTTGTAAGGATTTGACTGGATATGAAGGACTGACTCAGGGACTGGCACAGTGCCTGGCATAGAGCAGGGACTCAGGCATGGGTTAAGATATTCAACTAGTCCTGAGAAGCACTGGGGCTGATCCAGGGTCATTGTGGGGCTTAGGTTAACAGAGGTGAAATCAATTATTTGTGACTGTGCAATCACGGAAGAACTCTGGTTCTGGGCACTAACAGACTTGATCAAAATCCTAGTTACCTCCATTTGCCTTGGGCACGTTGCTTTACCACTCAGAGTTACCACTTTCTCATCTGTACAATGGGCACACTAATGAAACCAACCATAGCTAGTGGTTCTCAAACTGTTCTCCAGGGACCCTGAAAGTTCCCAAAGTAAAACCCTTTCAGCACTGGCGACCGTGGGGAGGTTGGGCACATGAGGGGGCATGGTGCTGGAATCATGTACAGAGAAAGCTTCATTGACAATATTGTAAATCACAGAATCTCAATTAGTTCAAGGAAGTTTAAAAATTAGACTGGATCAATTTAAAACAAACAAAACAAATAGAAAAACAAAAATTAGGGAAGTCTTCAGGGTCACAACTAGGCTCCTGATATGTCGACAATGTTACATCTTTCATGTAAATTCTCTCACAAATCTCCCACAGCCCTCCAGAAGCAGAACAGGTGATATTCCTGCTGCTCTGACGGTTGACATAAAGGGTGTTGTAAATTTTTATTTTAAGTTTTCTGTTTTATTAAAATAGGATTAATTTTATTTATAGGGTTAATGATTATTTTTAATACGTTCCTATAAATGTATCTAATAATAAAGGTATATAATAATGTATATATGTGCATCTACAAAAAACGAAAGCTGTTTGGTATCCTTGATAATTTAATTTCTTTTGGTTTTTTTTTTGGGGGGTCACACTCGTGATGCTCAGGGATTAATCCTTGCTTTGCACTCAGGAATTACTCCTGGCAGTGCTTGGGAGACCATATAGATGCTGGGGATCAGACCCAGGTGGGCTGCTTGCAAGGTAAATTACCCGCTGTGCTATCACTCTAGCTCTCCTTGATAATTTAAAGAGTGTAAAAGGGAACAACCTGAGACAGTCCTGAGAATCACCACTTGAGAGGATGTGTAGAGATTAAGGAGCAGCTGGCACATACCTACTAAGTACTCAATAAGCATTAGTTTATAATGATTGATTCCAGCGCTACCAAATCGCATCAGATAAAGGCTGACACACAAAGCAAACAGAAATCATACAAATATTTGTCTAGTGGCTTGAAAACCAAGGAAGAACAGGAACCTCCATCAGGTTTTGCAGAAACCTGGATAGGGTTAGGATTGGGGTGAGGTGGGGATGAATAGCAGTTTCTGCCTTATAATTAGGTGAGAATTAAGCTGGTCTGGGAAATCTTGAAGTTTAGAAATAGCAGGAGAAGAAATAAAAAGCGAAGCATTACCCTTGAGGAACTTTTAATCTAAAGACAAAAAAATGCACATTAAAATTTTTTTTTATTTTTACAATTACAAAGATATACAATTAAAAAGTTCATATTTGGGTTTTGGTCATACAGTGTTCCAGCACCCATCCCACCACCAGTGCCCATCTCCCACCACCAACGTCCCCGGTTCCCTCCCCATCCCCCAGCCCTGCTCCATGGCAGGTTCTTTATTTCTTTCCGTTTCTCTCTCTTTCTCTTTTCCTTCCCTCCAGACTATGGATTACAGAACATACATTAAAGGGTTGTCATGTGTATCTTTTGCCTGTATTTAATACTCAGTTCTAGGTTGGTATTAGTACTTTCGACAATTGTTAGCACACTGTTCCATTTTCTGTCTTACCTAGCCTCTGACTCCCACACGTTTGTGATAATTTCCACCTTTGACAAGACCTCCTGATATATGTTTCACTTGACCTTGGATATTGGTATCATAATATGTACATATATATTTATGTCATGCAAATAAATGCAGTCATTCTGTGTCTGTCTCTCTCCCTTCTGGCTAATTTCGCTCAACATAATCTTCTCCATGTCCATCCATTTATAGGCAAATTTTATAACTTCATTTTTCCTAATGCACCCCAAGGAAACCTGGTGGCAACAGCAGAGATTTGGAATAGGTGATGCGGATGGGAAGAGTCTTCCTTCCAGATGCCTGATCTCTACTTATACACGCTCAGTAAGAAGTTTTATTTTTATCAGCTATTATTATTACTGGTTTGGGGTCCACATCCAGTGGCCTCAGAAGCTGCTCCTTTTTTTTAAAGTAAGATATCCCCATCATTATAGTTAGGGATTTCTCTCAGCAGTGTTACAGGGGGTGGCGGGTTGTCCAGGTGTTGCCAGGGATTAAAAGTCCCCCCATGCAAAGATGGACCCAGCCTGTTGAGATCTCTCTGAGGCGCTTGATTAATATTTAAGTGAAAAAGAAGAAAAGATAAATCACAAACTTACCAAGAAGCAAGCAAAGAAAAAATGATCAGAAGTTCAGCCAGGTACTATTTATATTTTGTATCTATCCTTCCATATGTCACATTTATTTAATTTTTCCACTATCAAATTCTTAAGAGAAATGAAAATGGTTAAGTACCAATTTGCCAACTGCAGCATGGAACAGTCACTACAGTGTGTAGTAAAGGAAGACAAAATGTGATCTTTGGAAGCATTCAGGTTGCTTGACTGTGTGCCTGTACACGGCTGAGGGAGACATACAGGACACAAGCTGTTCCCTTCCATGTCTGCGTCTCCTCCCCAGGGACTTGTTATAAATTGCCTACTAGCTTAAGTTGAAATCCGATGGCAATGGCAGAACCTCAGATGCAACTGCAGCCAGTTAAGAGTGTAGAGGTGAACAGTTACAAAACTCAGAGCTTATTGTTTATTTGATTTCATGATCTGGGTTGATCCTTACACCATTGCTGTAGGGTAAACAGAGATTATGCTACTAACTCTATTTTAAAGAGGTTACTGAAGCTTTTAAAGGTGTCACTAATTATCTCACAGACTAAAATCAGAACCATAATTTATAATCTAATACTGTACAGGCAATGCCAATATTATTTTTCTGGTGTTCTTTGTCCTTTGTTATTGTACCAAAAATGGACTAAACATGCCTTCTATCAGTCTTTCTTTTTCTTGCCCAGAGCCCCAAATAACTATCACTTCACAAAGATTTAAAAAACAATACTGTATTTTATATGTACTCGTTTGTTTGTTTGTCTCTTTACTAGAATGCAAGTTTCTTTCAGACTGTATCCACATACTTAAACCTGTCTGATGTAATGTGGAACATAACAAGCTACTGCTGAAATCAATGACTAAAAAGCTCTTTTGTCAGGACTCATCCAATCATAAGAAACCCATGCTATTTAAATGTATAGACAGCCATTTACCTGGAATGATCTCAGCTAAGAGTTTTGTTTCCTGTGGTCAAGACTGTTGTTTTCATGGTCTGGTGAGAAAGTGCATGGACGTTCAGTTCAGTTCTCATTTGGATTCTCAGCTTTATAAGTGTTAGTTCTGCATTGGTCTTCAGGGATCTGTTAGCTTAACTGGCTCATTTTGCAAGTGGGAAAGCTGAGGCTCTCTGTTGGTGGTTGTGCCAGGACCAGAATTCAAGGCTTCCAACTTGTGGTTTATATGAATTCCCTGAAGATTTGCTTGTATACAGCAAAGCCTGCCAGAGCAAAACCACGTTTCAACCTCTACCAAAACACAGAGGAACCCAGAAAGATCTACACAAGCAAGTTTGAGATGGGGAAAGGTGTGGCAAGACATGGTCATATAGATCCTTGACTTTGTCTTTAATGTGGGGATAATACTTTACCTGCCACCTGCCACCAACATCCCTTGAGGTGTTGCAGGTGTGGCTGTGGTGCCCAGCTGTGTCCGCAGGTGGCAGACAGGAGACAGGCTTGTCTACACCCAGGGGTGTGTCCCATGGGCCCTGGATAGTTGATGGTCTGACAGAGAAAAGACAGGGCCCCCTGGGATGAACCCAGAGTCACAGCAGAGCCTGGCCAGATACCTGTGGTGTATTCCATATGCCCAAAACAGTAACAATAATGAACTTCATTCCCATTGAATGGAGATGTTACTGGAGCCTGCTCGAACAAATCGATGAACAACGGGAAGACAAGTGATACAAGTGATAATACTTTAATGCTTTCTGGCTTTCTTCATAAGAAGGAAGTATCCAATGTGAAAGCATGCATAATGTCCATTTTATTCTCTTCTTCATTTACTTGCTTACCTATTTATCGAGATAGACTTATCATATGTAGGCATAATACTATGATTGAATTAATGTATACACTCACTGCTTCTTTATTCTTTGTATATATATATGTGCATATATATGGATTAGATATAACCATTGATATATAATCATTGTTCTAGAGAGTTATTTGACAATAGAGCACTGAAGTCCTGGAATTTGAATTATATCTGTAGCCCTACTCCAAATCCTTAGGATAATTATTTATGAATGCTAAATGATAAAACCAACCTCCCAGGGATGTTGAAATAATTTATGTAAAGTATTTTACTTCAGTGCTTGACCCACTGTGAGAGCTCAGTAAATGTTACCTATTATTATCATTTCTCATATGAAGATAATACATATTCATGTTTAAAATTAGAAAGTTTACATAACTAAAACATGCTGGTTGAAGGAATGCGTAAGAAAACAAAAGTTTATTGGGTAAATGTATAGATTCATCTCTAAATCAATATGCTGGATTTAGAGATGACTACAAGAGTATGCTACCCGCACGGCAGAGCCTGGCAAGCTACCCGTGTCATATTTGATATGCCAAATACCAGTAACAATTATAGACCTTATTCCTATGACCTGATGGAATGATTTGAGACTCTTTATGTTCCTGGAGCAAGCAGGTGCCCTTGGGCTCTACTTGCATGAGACAGGTCATATGGAGATGTTACTGGTGCCCGCTCGAGCAAATTGATGATGAGCGGGAAGACAGTGACAGTAATAGACTCACAGACATCACTCAATTTGACCATCTAGAAAAGCACTATGAACATTATGCTGTATGTGTGCCTACATGAAATTGAAACCAAAAAAAGGGTCTGCATTATTTCAAATACTGTCTAGATCTTGTGCAGAGTTTATATAAGAGCTAGATAATGAATAAATATATTTGAGATCAGATAGTAATAAATTCTATGAACTTAAATAAATCTGGAAAAAATGATGGAGAGAAATGATCTCTTGTTGATATTTGAAGTATTGATATGTCTGGTTATTTGTTCTTTTTGAATTAAGGGAAGCTGGTCAAAGATGCTGTATTTTAAATGGCCCTAGGCATAATGAATATTCATAATGAAAAGGGAGGGTCTGGGTCATACCCAGCAGTGCCCAGGGCTTACTCCTGACTCTATGCTCTGGGGTTACTTCTGGTTCAGTGATCAGTGGTCAGGGATCACTCCTGGTAGTATTCGGGAATCGTATGTGGTGCCAGGCTGCATGCAAAGCAAGTACCCTAACTTCTATATTATCTCTCCAGCCCCCAAAGTGTTCTTAAATAATGACAACTTTTGTTGCTATTAAAATTATATAAATTTTATTACTGTAACTTTTAATTGTACCATAATAATATTGTTTATTGCAGAATTGGAGACCAGTGACAAGAGCATTGTATCAGTCAGGCTTGCTCAGTATGTGCTGCAGTAACAAATAACTCTCAGAACTAATAAACACTCACTCTTTGCTCTTTTCATGTGTCTTTGATGGGCCAGCAAGGAGATTGATCATCATAATCACTCAGAGACTTGGGATGACAAAGCACTCACACATCAATATGATTTTGTCAATTACTGTACAAGATGGAAATGTTCTTGTACAAATAATTAAACCTTCATAAAGTATTCTATGTCTTTCACTTACAATTAATTTATTGGTCAGAACTAGCACTAGGTCACCAAAGGAGTCACAGAAGTGTTAGTGCTTGAAAGTGGGGGAGTAAATGCTTTTCCTGAACAACACCATTTTTACCCTTACCTGAGAGCTAAAATGGAAAGATAGTGAAGCACATTGGTATGGGAGTCCTAGGGTTGGAGACATAGTACAGCAGGTAGAGCATTTGCCTTCCATATAGCTAACCCGAGTTTGATCCCTAGGATTTCACATGGTTTCCTTGAGTACTGCCAGGTGTACCCCTTGACTGGGATCCTGACTTCACTTTGCAGTTGCACTGCTGAGATCAGATTATCCATCTGTCCCTTGTTCTCATCTGCAAAATGTAGTTAATGATAGTAGCTACCATAGCATGTAGCTATGTGAGATTGTGAGGGATAAATGAAATAGTTCAAATGAAGAATTACATCTGGGACTTAGTAGATACCTAATAACATATTACCTATTATTGGACCATTCAAAGTTCTTACAGTTTTTTTTCCCACAGTTTTATTCTCCAAATAATTTTCTGACTTCCTCTCAATTCTTTTTTTCTTTTTTCTTTTTTTTTTTTGCATTTTATTAATATTTTATTATACCACCATGAGATAAACAATTACAAAGATGTTCATAAGAGGTTCATATTTGGGTTTCAGTCATACAGAGATCCAGCCCCCATCCCTCCACCAGTGTCCAATTCCCACAACCATTGTCCCCGATTCCCTCCCAACGCTCCTAGCCTGCCTCTATGGCAGGTTCTTTATCTCTTCTTTCTCTTTCTCTCTTTCTCTCTTCCTTCCCTTCCACATTGTGGATTACAATACATACATTAAGAGGTTGTCATGTGTATCTTTTTGCCCGTATTTAATGCTCAGAACTAGGTTGGTAATAGCACTGTCGACAATTAATAGTAAACTGTTCCATTCTGTTTCACATAGCCTCTGACTTGAACATGTTTGTGAAAATTTCCACCTTTGATAAAACCTCCTGATCCATATTTCGCCTGACTTTGGATATGATATCATAATATGTACATATATATATATGTTCCTCTTAATTCTTATATATTTTTCTGATCTGAGCTAGTCATGGGGCAGAGATATGGACTTAGGACTCACGGGAGGATGACCTCAGCCCTGGGAATACTTCTGATGACTGTTGTTTTCTATTTATACATTGCCCTGGGCTTGCCGAGAATGTCAGCATTGCCTGTCCGCAATGCCATCAGCTCATCAGTCACCAGAAGCCTGAAATCATCCTCCTGTGACCAAAAACCACCCCAGAACTTAGAAGTTTGAAGCTGATGTCAAAACCACAAAATCTTATTACATCTATGGAGAAAAATACTTGTGGCCATGTCTAATGTAGACATTTCTGGGAAAGTTCAAAATTTGTATGTTATTCCTGGTTCTCCCAGTGTTTCCTAGGTAAATACTCCTTTAACATCTGTCTCACAGATTTCTCCTCTCTTTACCATGATCTCTTTTACAGATTTTCATAAGAGCCTGCTAAGCAATCTTCCCTTTGTACCTTTGGGCTTCTATAATCTGTTCTCTAGTGGTTAGTAGAGTGGTTAGTAGAATTTTCCTGTAAACTGTCAGATGGCAAATATCTCAGGCTTTTTCAGATCCTAGGTCTCAATTCCAACACTGGATCACACTGCTGTAGTGTGTACATGTGTGAACACTCCTAACTATCTATAGAAGATCCACAAATGAATGATTATGGAACTGTCTCAATAAAAGTTTATTTATGGGTGATGAAATTTAAATTTCATAAATTTTTATGAGTCATGAAATATTACTTTTATTAATCTTTTATTTTGAAAAACCAATTATAAAATGTTAAAACCATTACTAGACACATCCATGAAATATGGAATAGAGTACCTGAGGGAAAGATTCCCTTAAAACAACCAGAAATCAACTATATTTCTGACACAGCTCATGTCAGTTTATCACTGGAGGGTGTCTAATAAGTCCCAGCACCTGCAGTTTTGAAGGCAAATGCCCAAATGCCTGTGGTGTTTTTGGAATAGGGAGAAGGATGTTGGTGCTCTAGTTTCTGCCTAGGTAAACAGAGCACTTGGAGCTGATGCCAGATGAATTATAGAAACAGCAGAAGGAGGGTCTGGGACGTGAGGGCTCACAGGAACACAGGGAGCATCCTCATTATGGAAGGAAACGCCTACTTGGCTGCCCCCAAACTTGATATGACAACTACTCTAATCCACAGAAAATTTTAGAGACCCAGTTTGTGGCAGGTGTAGCTCTCCCCTTGCACCATCAGAGCTAAGCCACAGTGGCTGCTGAAATCTCTGGCCATAGAAACCTTCCGTATAGCTTGAATGGAACAATGTTGAAGCTTGAGACTTTCTCCCCCCTTCCATGGCAGATGGTCTCCACAGTCACTGCGAACTGCAGCAGAGAACTCTGACTGGACCTGGAGGTAGGATCTAAGACTGTAGATACTAAGCTCAATATGAAACTAGTAACTAGCTCAGAGAATGGGTCTGGTCACATGAAGAGAGGAGACAGTGAGACATTTCATACAGAGGTGGATCTTTCCAGATAGGATTAAATGAACATCCACCTCTCCACTCTGACAGATTGGACTCTAGCTGCCCCATTGCACCGTAGGTCCTGAAATACAAGACATCTCCAAATCTACGGTGATTCCTATTGAAAAAACAAAGCAAATGTTTAAAAAAAAGGAGTAATTCAGATGATAGAATGAATGTAAAAGAAAAGTCATCAGCTAATTAATATTAACAACATGGAAATGGAGGAATCCAAATATCAATTGAAATTACTCTTATGAAGAAAATAAGATACAGCAAGTATATATCAACAGAGTAAAATATTAGAAAAACAAGAAAGGAAATTTCAGAGTCAGAGTAAGTTTTCCACTAGAGAGTGAAGTTATAAAATATTTTTAACAGATGCTGGATGTGAAACAGTGAATGAAATGAAAATCTCCATGTAAAGCACAATAAATATTTTATCTTATGAAGGAAAGGATAAGTAAAATTGAAGATGAAATTCCAGTCATGATTCAAATGAAAGAAGACAGAAATAAAATTTAGGTTAAGTGAAGAAATCCTTTAAGAGTTATCAGACTTCATTATAAGATGTCCAAGGCAGTGCAAGAAGGGGAGAGAGAGAGAGAGAGAGAGACAGAGAGAGAGAGAGAGAGACAGAGAGGAGCAAAATGCCCATTATAAGAAATAATAGTGATAACTTTCCTAACCTAAGCATAGAACTAACCATACAAATAAAAGAAAACTGATAGAATACTCAGAAAGGAGCAAAATGTCCATATAATAAATAATAGTGATAACTTCCCTAACCTAAGCATAGATCTAACCTAAATATTTTTTATTTATTTATTTAGATAACCTTTCTTTAAATAATTCTTTATTCTAATTTAATTCAATTCTAAATTCTTAATTCTAAATTCTTTAAATAATTCTTTATTCAATTTAATTTAATTTAAATTCTTTATTTAGGTAACCTTTATTTAAATAAAGAACACTGATAGACTACACAAATTTCTTTTTTTTTTTTTTAAGTATTTTATTATACCACCGTGAGATATACAAATAAAAAGATATACAATTAAAAGTTCATGTTTGGGTTTGGCATACAGTGTTTCAGCACCCGTCCCTCCACCAGTGCCCATCTCCCACCACCAACATCCCCGGTTCCCTCCCTTCCCCAGCCCTGCTCCAGCGGTTCTTTATTCCCTTTTCTCTTTTTTCTTCCAGTCTATGGATTACAGAACATACATAAAAGGGCCATTGTATCCTTTTGCCTCATTAATGCTCAGTTCTAGGTTGGCATTAGTACCCTCGACTATTGTTAGCCCCCTGTTCCATTTCTGTCTTACCTAAACCGACTCCCACGTTTGTGATAATCTCCACTTGACAAGACCTCCTGATATATGTTTCACGACCTGGATATTGGTATCAAATGTACATATTATTTAAAAATATATAGGAAATTTATAACATTTTAAAGCTGCATATTCTTGACCACAAATTTCTAAATGCTAAAAGATATAGACTGTGACCTATGAAATATAGAAAACTGATAAATACTCATATTTATGAAAGCAAAAGACAGAGACTGAGCCACATAACTGTTGCTACCTAAAGTAAGCAATAAAGTAAAAAGAATAAGATTGCTATGTAAAACATAAACATACTAAGATACCTTAATCTTGATTTCCATCAGATTTTTCAGCAAAAACTCTATAGGCTAAAAGAGGGTGGGATTAATACTTAAAATTTTTAAATATGAAAAAATTTTAGCTAGGAATGATATATGATGTAAAATTATTATACAAATATCATAGAGAAATAAAAACAAATTCCCCCAAGGCAATGGAATTTACCATCACTAAATCTGCACTGTAAGAAATCTTGAGAGTAGTTATTTTACATGGAAATAAATAAGAACATAACACTTTGATTATGGTGTTACATAATCACTTGTCACTTGTCATTTGTGTTCCCATTGCTCATTGATTTGCTTGAGCATTATATATGGGATTATATAAAGGGATTTTTAACCTGGAGAGGTAACAGAGGTGGGGCCTACAGGGGGTAGGGCTCTTGCCTGGCCTTACCCAAGCTCAAGCCAGGTTCGATCCTGGGCATCCCATCTGGGCCCCTGAGCACCGCCAGGAATGCAGAGCCAGGAATAACCCCTAAACACCACCAGACTAGTTTCCAAAACAACACAAAAGAGTGTTTCCTCAAAGCGATGCCGGTTTTCATGTGGGATTCCATAAATCGCTCTATCCAACCCCTCTTTTCAGGCTTATCTAATGAATCTTTTTTAACAAAGTGTATCTATTTTCTGTATCTGTTTCTAACATGGTAGATTCAATGTGAGGCTGTGCTTCTAAAATTGTAGAGTTCTGTAAACTGATGAGAGAGCAATGAAATTGGATTTCAAGCAAAATGTTAACTCTAGACAACACAAGAATAGGAGTTAGGGTTAATTTTTTTCTGGGAAACAAGAGCTGTCACTCTTGCCCTATTTTTTCTAGAAACTGATTCCAGTTACTCGCATGGTTGCCGCAGAAAATTCAACTACAGAGTACAAGAGAGCACCGGGCATTGAGCTAAGAGCTATGCATGGAGCATGCTTAAATCTCACATGTCGTAACAGAAGTGCTATCTGCTTCCTTCTTCAGAGGTAGAGGGGCTGCCCGGGGCCCTCACCCAGGAAGAGGTGGTCTCCTTTCATATTTGTCACACACACAGTCTCAGGTAGATGGTCTTCAGTGAGCCCACTGCACCTGGATGGTGCTCCAAGGTCGTCCCAAAAGACTAGAGATGATTGCATTCCCACATACTTCAGCTCTCACCTCAGTGTGATGCTTCCCAGCCATGTTGATTGCCTTCTGGGTCACTGTACTCTCCCAGCTGATTTGTGGCTTGGGGTTTTCAACTTGCATGGTTTCTCCGCCTTTGCTTGACCCAGAGGATGCTTAAGTGCCACTGTCTCTGAAGGGCTTTTGATAGCCCGCCTCCCTGGTATTTTCTCTCACAGAACTCACTCCTGCTGCAGTCTTGATGATAGCTATATATTGATTTTATGTCCATCTTCTCCATGAGCATGTAATCCTGTGATTCATGATGTGGGGGCATGTCTGCTGGACACACGTTGTTTGTATGTAGTATTTAGCCTGGGCTTCTTCTAGAGTGTTTGACGAATGTCTAGAGAATAATTATCAAATACCTTATTTCTGCCTACCTCCTTGGGAAGACATTATCAGTCTTCTCTTCTGACTTCCCTTACTTATTAATGAGGAAAGCAGGGCTCTGAAACATCAGGTAGCTTTTCTTTTCTTTTTTCTTTTTTTTTTGGTCACACCCGGCATTGCTCAGGGGTTTCTCCTGGCTCTGCACTCAGGAATCACTCCTGGCGGTGCTTGGGGGACCATATGGGATGCCGGGGATCGAACCCGGGCTGGCATAGGCCGGCTGCGTGCAAGACAAACGCCCTACCTGCTGGACTATCTCTCCGGCCCCTCAAGTAGCTTTTCTAACATGTCAGACACAGTAATGAAATTCAAGATCTCTAACACCATGTCCAGTGATGTATTTTGTTAATGCACCAAAAATATTCCCTGAGGTTATTTGTATGTTTTTCTATATGTCTCAAATTTGCAAGGCTCATGATGAAGTAGAGCAAAAAGTCCCTCTCCCATGTGTGCTTCCCAGCCACTACCGAGTACCTGAGAGCACCCGTCACTGAGCTAAGAGCTATGCGTGCAGCGCACATAAGTCTCACATGTCCTAACAGAGATGCTATTTGCCACCCGTGTCCCTTCCTGAAAGTCATCAATTGATGACTCCCTTTCAGAAGTCATCTACGCTTACATAAGAAAACATATGAATTTATTCTCTTTTCTATGAATTCACAAGGAAATAGCATAGCATATATCCTATTCTTACTTTTATTTGGGAGAAGGAAGATTGGGTCACACCAAACTGTACTCAGGATTTACAACTGGCTCTGTGCTCAGGGATCATTCCTAGAGATGCTTGGGGGGCCACATGCAGTGCCAAGGACTGAACCTGGGTTAACTGCTTGTGGCAAATGCCTTAACTCTTGCACTATCGCTGGCTGTCCTTGCTTTTTTTTTTTTTTTTTTTTTTTTGGGTCACACCCAGTGATGCTCAGAGGTTACTCCTGGCTCAGCACTCAGGAATTACTCCTGGCGGTGCTTGGGGACCATATGGGATGCCGGGGACCGAACCCCAGGCCGGCATGGGCCAGCCGCATGCAAGGCAAATGCCCTACCCGCTGGACCATCGCTCCGGCCCCTGTTCTTGCCTTTTTAAACTTAAAAAAGGCCCATGGTGCTCTTACTTTTTAAGCTTAGCATTATGATGTATAATTTCATTTTCTACATAGACAGAAGAACCCTGTTCATAAATCTTCCTTTGTTTTATTTTTTAGTGGCAGCAGAGTATTTCATTACAAGCTTATTCCAAAATCCAGCCATTCCCCAATTACAGACATTTGGGATGCTTCCCAAATTTTGTCATTACAATGAGTAACTTTGGAAATATGTCAAGTCACACATATGCAAGCGTATCTGAAGGATTCTGGAAGTGGAGCTGCTGGAGCAAAGGGCATGCTGCAACATTAAAAAGTTCTATCTTTTCAGAAATGCGCTTTAGAAAGCATGACACATACTTTCTAAGATTTAGAGTTGACTGTGACAATTGTACCATGGTAATGTCAGGTCACTGTCTTGAGAAAAGCTGTGGCAGACGGTTCCTTTTTGAGTGGAACCAGAAAACCATCCAAGAAGCAGCCAAATGCATCTTTCTCCACACAGCTTTCCCACCCTCTGGCTATTCGATGTGCTAACCCTATTGAGTCTCTGAAAAGCAGGCAATAGTGCTAATGGTGGTTTCATGCACACGTCATTCCAACACAAAGCTCATTAACATAGCACCCACTTCCCTTCACCAAGGTCACAATTAAAGGTGTGTTTGTATTTGGAGCCCACGCTGACATGTCAAATCAGGTCCCTGCTCTCTTATTTAAAAGCTGTGTGGTCTGAAGGAAAGGGATGGATACAGAATGTTCTCTCTCACACGTGGGATTTAAATATGTGTAATAATAAAGCAAATAATAGAGCAAGGGCAACAGAATTTCAGAACTGGTCTACAGATCTGGTGGGGGATGGTTGAAAATGGAGGAGTCTTTGGGAACTTGGTGTAGGGAAGTGGATACCCGGTGGAAGTGGTGTTGGAATGATGTACGCAGGAAGTCATCATTAGGAGTATTGGAAAACAATGTGACTCAATAAAGATTAAACATTAATAAAATAAAAGTGTTGTGGTCTAGGAAACCTTGCTGAGCCTCATTTTACAGGTCCTCACTTGTAAAATGGGACCAAAAATCCCATCCAACTCACATGGTGATTATGAGAATTACGTACATAGATCCATGGATCATAGTAAACACATAATACATGTAAACTATTATTGTTAATGGTATTAACTTTGAGGTTCTAGAACTCTAAATGGCAAATGCTTTCTGGGTATATAAAGATAAAAGCAGTTGTCTGGGTCTGGGAGGGGGAAGGCGATGGAGTGGGGTAACTGAGGTCACAGAAAACACAGGGATCAGTTTACGGCCATGGCTAGGGATGAGGAGGTGTTGCAATAATTCCAGAGATAACCTTTGCCTATTTCCTATCTTAGTTACGGCCAGCTTGGTTAATGGGTAAGTGCCTGGTGTCTGCAATGTGGTAAGCTTGGGAATCTTCCTATGTACTTGGGACTAAATATCCTCTTGAAGTAAAGACTTGCCAGGTTGTTCCTGCTCAGGAATTGCGTACTGTGACCAAAATCTGACTCACATTCTGCAGTGGAGCCTTTTGATATCTGCTGAGCGCCCAGTTGTTGCCATTGTCATGGGCACTACCTCCGCTGTTGCCCACACTGCCCTCCTACAGGATAAACAACATAAAGTATATTATTCCCATTATACAGATGATGAAATGGAGGCTCAGAGAAGTTCATTGCTTAAGATCACACAATGAGCAAACAGTAAATCTGGGACTTGAACCCAAGTCTCTGTACAGCTCCAAATCTCTCTAAATCTAAATGCAGTCTTTGCCCAGTGCACTCTCATGCCTAGTCTTCACTGTTTATCATTCTTACCAACTTCAAAATATCAACTTCACATACATTATTTCATTTAATATTTACAATAGGTATCATATATCATGGGTACTTTATCTTCATTTTGAATATAGATCAAATAACTTACCTTGACCTTCTTGGCTATGTGACACTGGGTAAGATGCATAACTTCTGAGTTTCAGTTTCCTCTTCAGAAAGATGGGGATAATAATGGCCACTTTTTTGGCTGGAACAATAGTCCAGCGGGTAGGGTGTTTGCCTTGCATGCGGCTGACCCCAGGTTCGATCCCAGGCATCCCATATGCCTGAGCACCGCCAGGAGTAATTCCTGAGTGCAGATCCAGGAGTAACACCTGAGCATTGCCAGATGTGACCCAAAAAAGCAAAGCAGCAACAAGAAAAACAACAACAAAAAAAAAAAAAAAAAACCACTTTGTAAGTTTCTGTGACAATTACACCGAAAGTACAACTGAACAGTTTAGAGACACCCATTGACAAAATGAAAGGGACTTTGATAAACAATGATCTAGGGTTATTTTAACTGGTAAAATGAACAGGAAACCCAGGGGTGGAGAACAAACCAAGTTGAAATATGAAATAAGCTACAAGCAGTTTATACCAAGATAGGTACTTAGAATCAGGCTGTAGTGTGTGCGTCAGGGGCATCAATTAATTCTCTGGTTCTTGAAGGCTGTAAAACTCATAGCTAGATTAAATACAGGCAAAAAGATACACATGATAACCTCTAAGTATATATATATATATATATATATATATATATATATATATATATATATATTACAATCCACAATATGTAAGGGAAGGAAGAG
The DNA here is from genome assembly GCA_021461705.1 of Cryptotis parvus. NCBI lineage: Eukaryota > Metazoa > Chordata > Mammalia > Eulipotyphla > Soricidae > Cryptotis > Cryptotis parvus. Next base: position 48,323 of record JAJIBD010008564.1, on the reverse strand, counting down.
AGAAAGAGAGAGGGAGAAAGAGAAAGAAATAAAGAATCTGCCATAGAGGCAGGCTAGGGGGGGGAGGGAATCGGGGACATTGGTGGTGGGAAATGGGCACTGGTGGAGGGATGGGTGCTGGAACACTGTATGACCGAAAACCAAACATGAACATTTTTGTAACTGTTTATCTCATTGTGGTATAATAAAACATATTAAAAAAAATAAAGACGGATCACAAGAAAAAAACCACTCATAGTTAGGTGACACCATCTGATCTCTTTTGCTCTACCATACAGCTGGTTCTGGGCTAGTCACAGATCCATTTCCACATATTACATCTATCTCTGCTGATTCATGCAGAACACTTGCTTTCTTGTACAGAGCTAATGAAAGAGTCACAGCATATCCTTGGCCTCCCTGTCTTGTAATTCCCAACTTCAAAGAACAGCCTGTCTGTAGTAGCAGCCATCTATGTTCCTATTAGCAACTGTACAGACCCAAGTAAATGCCAGCCACGTGAATCTCAGTTCTGAAAAAATCCCTGCTCCAGTGCTAGAATGTTAAAAAACACCAAAACCCCATCAACTTTAGTTTGAAATTACTGCAGAGGAACTAGAATTTGCTAATATGACATGGAGAGACTCCTTTCAACATTCTCCAAGCTCCTCTCAATGGCAGCATACAGTTTACACAACTATAGCAAAATATCAAACCCAGGAAACGGGAAGAGCTACCACAGCATGTGTATCATTCTATTATTTGTTATATGTACAGTTCATCTAACCACTACCACAACCAAGTTAAGGACATTGATTTGGGTGATTCCATCACCTAGTGGTCTCCTTCTTGTTGTCTCTTTACAGCCATTCATGCCTGTTGTCTCTCTGTACCCCTGCCCTAAATCTTATCAACCACAGATCTGTTTTTCAAACTGGAATACTTTGGAAAGCAACGGGGATGCAACCAGTTGTTATACTGTGACCATAGGCAAAATTGGCTATTTGTTCTCAAAGAATATTTTACTTCTGAGCAGTGATGGTGTGTGTCCCTGGTTGGTTGGGACTGGAGAGAAGTGAAACTTACAGTGAAGGTTTTAGCTATTCCACTGCAGATCATAACTTGTGAGTGGTGTGAGAGATCTTTGGCTTCCAGTATGGTCATTGGTCTTCAGTAGTCTAGCTCAGCATCTCCTCACACTGTGCTCCTTCCCCGGAAGCAGGATAGAACACTTAGTGTACCCTGTAAAGCTACCCATAATTGAGGATGAAAAGAGGGAACTCTGAGTGTTTGGTTATTTGGGTATTTGCATATGGGCAGGGAGAAGTGGTGGCAGGAGAGTAAACGCCTTCATTTCATAGCAGCAAATCCACATATCATGTCTAAGATATGAAAGTCAAGAAATGCTGATTGAAGGATGGAGGTACCTATGAGAGAAAGACAAGAAGAATGAAAGGGCTTACTTGAGAGTGGAGATGCATAGAAGAATCTTCTGTTGCAAGTCTATATATGATGTACTATACACTACATTCTGTAGTATCTGGACAAAAAGGCTTCACCTTTAAAAAAATGTATCAGTGTAAAGGTCATTTTGTGGGGATCAGGAATCTATTCTCCCAGGATGAATAAAATACCAATTTCCCAATGATAAAAAATTTTTAAAAAATGAGACAGGCTTATAGAAAACTCGGGTTTTGCCTCTGCCGCAACGCACTGCCCTATCAACACACCGTGGAAATTGCAATTCTTACTGACTCTTCCTTGCTTTGTCCTGGCTGCCGAGTTTTCCAGAGTCCTGGCCCAGAGTCATTTTTCAGCTTTCACAGTCTTCCTGGGTCATCTCACAGCTTAGCATGATGGCCTCTGTGTTGAGTTAATTTCTCAAATGTCGATTTCCCATGCTGACCTGGCCCGGTGGCAGGGTTTACTGTCCCCACATTCATAGTGACGTTTCTTCAATTCCATATACATTTCAGAACTGAGTTCAAATGTGCTTCTATTTGCCCTTTATTACTTTGGCTAGTCCTCCCTGCCTTACTCGAAGTTAATCAGAAATATAATCTATATTTTCTATACATGAGAAAGTGCACCAGTAATCATCTGCTGAACAATTCCTATGAATTGTTTTAATTTCTTGGCATGGTTTGAAAATCTTGTGATTTCCTTTTTTTTTTTTTTTGCTTTTTTTGGTCACACCAGCAATGCTCAGGGGTTTCTCCTGGCTCTGCACTCAGAAATTACTCCTGACGGTGCTCAGGGGACCATATGGGATCGGGGAACCGAACCCAGGTCTGCATGTCCAGCCGCTTGCAAGGCAAACGCCCTACCTGCTGGACTATCATTCCGTCTGCTTTTTTTTCATTTTTAATGTGATATAGTCACAGGTGATCTGTGTTTCATTTTGCTTTTCTACAGAAGATGATCCCTGTCATCTTCAAGGATGTGTTTCCCCAACCTGTGTTTCTTCTCAGTTTTCTTTCTTGCCTTATTATTATGTCTTAAATCAACTTGCATATTGATGTAATTTTCTAGGAGAGGTGACCTGATGGATAGCCCAGAGTGACTGCTATGTGACCTAGAGGTATCTACCCTTCGGTGTCTAGTTCAGATACTTTGCTCTTCATACACTGTCTTTTGACTCTTCCATTCTTTTTCAGCTCTTTCCCACCCAGAAATATGACTCAGTAGCCTTTAGTCCCTCTACCTTGTGTGACAGAACACATACAGCTCCCTGTATTAGATTCTTACCTCCCTGAGTGTGGAGATCATGTTTTATTCATCTTGGAACTGTCTGAAGACACAGAACAATGGTAAATGCTCAGAAAAGCCTTGTAACAGCTCTCAGGCAAGATGTTTTCCCTCTGTAGTCACTCCTTTACTATCAAGTGAGAAGGTGCATAGGGTGAGAAACAATCAAGATGCCTCAAAGCTCAAGAACACTGAGGACAACAGCTATGGTAGCTCTTCCACTTCGGAATTGTCGCCTAGAATAAACGCATCTCCTCTCACCCATCCCAGGAAAGCACCAAGAGTCTCTTTAACTTTAACACCACATGCTTGTATTACTCAAAAATTAAATAAATTAAATAAAATAGTCCCGCTCTAAACAACAAGTGTGCATGGACACACTCACATGCACTTCTATACACACAGAGCACATCTTTCCACCATTGTTTGTTCAAAAGGAAAGGTGTAGGTTGTTCAGGAGAGCTGATGGGAAGGAAATAAGAGGAGAATCAAACCCACCAATGAGCACATATACTCACTGATTCAAATCCAGGTTTCAAATTCTACTCAAATCATGTGCGGTTCCTTCCTTTCCTTGGCTATTATTGTTCCTTATTTGTTATTTATGATTTAAGCATAGTTATATTGTTCAGTCACAAAATACTATCCATGGGGCCAGAGCGATAGCCCAGTGGGTAGGCATTTGCCTTGCACGCGCCGGCCTGTGCCAGCCTGGGTTCGATCCCGGCATCCCATATGGTCCCCTGAGCACCGCCAGGAGTAATTCCTGAGTGCAGAGCCAGGAATAACCCCTGAGCATCGCCAGGTGTGACCCCCCCCACAAAAAAAGCAAAAAAAAATACTATCCATGAAAGTTTATATGGAATACGACTAGCAAGACAAAGTTATCTGAACATTATTTCCTCAAAGAAAGAAGCAACAAAAGGAAATAAAAAAGAAAAATAAATGACATGCTATCCCTTCTAGCAACATCCCACAGTTTTTCTAAAATAAACCCTTCTTCTTAATTATTCCTGAATGGACATCTCGATCTGTTTTGTACAAATGTGAAAGTGTTGATACTAATTAAAGGAAAAGAAAAGCACAAGTAATTAGTAAGATCATTAAAATTCTTCCCTGTATTTGCATAAGGCTTCACAGTGAAAGGAAATATGCTTTTCCAGGTTCTATTTTATTAATGACTAAAGCAACTTAATGGGAGAAGTGGATGAAGTATTTTGATTCTCATTCTATAGATGGCAAAACTGAAATTCAGAGAAATAAACTTTGTGTACAAAGTTATGTGCTTGAAAATGACTGGATTCATTCTGAATTGAAGTCTTATTTAGAAATTGCTTATTTAGTCTTATTTAGAAATTGCTAAATTTCTAATATTTGGTGATAATGATAACTGGTTATGTTTTCAACATTGAGATTAACCCATATTTTTCTGTCAGATATAGCAAGCATCATTTTCCCTATGAAAATCTTTTACTATTACCTTCTCATATGTCAATATTAATTTTTAGATGAGCAATTTCTGGAATCTTGGTGCTATTGACATGAATATCAAGTCCTGCTATGTCCTGACCCATGACTGACTGCTGGTTTCAGGGTATCAGCTGTGTTTTCCTCTATGCCTCAGAGCCCTGTATATGTATCATAACTTCTTGCACCATATACAGGATAAGGAAGCACTATTTAGTTACTAAAAGAATAATTGTGAAAAAAAAGTGAGAAAGCAAGCGAGCTATCTATTTAGAGGGGGTAGATATGCATTAAAATGTGAAAGAGAATGGAATATGTTAGATCACAATGGAGATGGTAAAAGTAGATTGTGGTTATTCATTTATTTTGGAACTGGGTCTCTTATGTGGTGTTCAGGAGGGCTGGGGCTCTTCCTGGTGATTCTCAGCCTCGCAGCTCTATGGTCCTAGGTGAGGTCCTGAACTATCCCTGTGATGCCTGGGCGCCTCCATGATGCTTGCTGCACTTGGCAGTGCCCACGGGACCATGTGGGGCCAGATATGCACTCTAACCCCTGCACTCTCTCTGGCTCCCATTTAAAATTCTTTTAATCATTTGCACATATCCCGCAGCAGTGTCTGCTCTGGATCCAAAGTAATTTGGTGACAATGCTGCAATCCAGGCCCATGGAGCCTCCACTGACCTTGGGCTGAATTCTTTAGCACATGCAGCCTCTTTGTGCATCCGCCAGGAGAGAAAGACTCCAGAGGCACTCCCAAAGGAAATGAAGCGATTGGATGTGGCCATGATATACCTCATCCCTGCTCATAGTCATTGGTTGAAACATGTCATGTGGTTCCCTTCAAGCCCTGGGAACTGAGAATAGCAGTTGGCCTCCTTTACTGGTATCCATTATGTGCCTGATCATTCTTGAGCCATTGGTCATTCTTGGCACTTAGGTCATTATCTAAGTCCTGAAGTAGTGCTACATGGTGGCTCCCAGTACTTCAGAAAATCCTTTCTGAAAACAGTTTTCTTGAAGCACCAGTCTCAGGGATTAGGCAGGACTCTCAGAGTTATACCTCATCTCCCTCAATTCCTCTTCCCTGTTTTGTATGTAAGGTGAGAGCAAAAAACCTGCTTGGGTTGTAATCATGAAACCCCTGACTGTGGGTGCATTGGAGAAGAGGAATAGGGTTATCGAGCCCAGGCAGAGCCCAGCTGGGACAGGATAACACTATTTAATTTGATAGCGTGAGTTATGATTTAGTGCCAGCAGGTGACTCAGGTGGAAAGTGGAACAACAAATCTTTAAGGTTGAGGATAAGCTGAAAGCACTCAGACCAAGACACAGATGGGTCCTTGGAGGATATTATTAGAATGATTGATTATGGGGGCTCAGATAGTCTCACTTTTGAGACTAGAATAGGTTTAAGGGCCTGAGGTCCATAGAACCGTACACTTTAGATAGCAGAAGATCATCAAATATATGGTGTGAACTTATAGCATAAGAATATTATTATTGTTGTTGTTAGGTTTGGGGTCATACCCTGCAGTGCTCAGAAGCTTTTTGTGGCTCTGTGTCGGGGAACGCCGCCGGGGTCCCCGACAGTGTCAGGACAGAGGTTGTCTTCTACCTCCAAGGATGCCGGGAGAACAGATTGAAAACTCACGAATCCGGTGCAGTTCCAAAAAATGGCTTTTAATAGTACAAAAGCTCTTCCACAGCAATCCAATATAATGAACAAACTCTAGCTCTGGTCCGAACTTAGACCATACAAAAGAGCCTAAGTCTCCCACCAAAGAGAGAGAGGATCTCACCGGAGCTGAGTCCTGCCCAGAAGGAGCAAAAGACCAAAGAGCAAAAGGCCAAAAGCCAAAAGCCAAAAGCTGCAGGAGCCAAAAGTTGAAGGCTGAGGAACCAAAAGGCAAAGGTGAAGGGGCCTCAAGTCAGCCCCTTATATACACCAAAGTAATCCAATCGGGAGGTTGTCATGTCAACAAAGAACCCTAAACAGAGTGTAGTGCCACACCTTATTGCAGGTATAAACAAAGGTTATGCTAAGGACTAAGGAGATTATCTCTTATGTAAAACACTGGAGAGAGAGAGAGCTGATATAAAGTAATACATCTTAACTTCATGAGCTTCATGTAATCTAGATGGTAGCCACAAGGTCCTTCTTATTATTATCTGCACCAGGGTGATTCTGAGTATCTTGTTCTCGTGTACTGAAAGGGTCACACTCGCCTGCTTAGAGAAAACTAGTATGATCCTTCCTATAGTCTTCCTATAGTCTCAGCGTAGCCAGGGTGGTAGTCTCCTGGTAAATTCTAACTGTCCCACGTTGGGTGCAGTGGGTATAAAGAGGAGCTGTGCCCAATCTAGAAAACATAGAAGTCTTAGAAGATGTATAAGTCAGAAGTTTTTCAATCAAGGTGACTTCTGTAACTGCCACACCCTCTAGCAGTGTTTACATAGAAGAGAGATCTCATTAGAATGAACCTTGGCTTAAATAAGATTAAGCTGGGAGTAAGCAAAACAACAAAACTCCCAGATTAGCTAAACATGTCCTCCAACAGCTCTGTGCTTTGGAGTGACCTCTGGTGGTGCTCAGGGGACCATATGTTGTGCTAGGGATTCAACCCAGTGTTGGGTGGAATGAAAGGCAAAAGCCCCATCTACTGTATAATCTCTTTAGCATTAATTTTTCTCCTATCCAGTGGTACTCAGGAAACTACTGTTTAATCTATATTCAGATGTCACTCTTGGCCATCTTCAGGGGACTGTTTGGTGTCAAGGACTGAATCAGGGTTCAACCAAGTGCCTTAATTATTGTATTATCTCCCTTGCCCTGAGGTCATTGTTATCACTAATTAACTGAGGAGGAAATGGAGAGAATGGTTTTATGATTTGTTCCAGCAAACACATCTTATAAGAGGTACTAGTAGGATCAGGATCCAAATTTATATAACACTCAGAATAGTGTCCTTTTCACAGAGAGGGAAGATTGATGCCATGAAAAGACCCATGTAACCAACAGAAGCTACGTGCCCAGCTAGATAGCCACGTGGTCCTTCACCTCCTTGGCTTAGGAAAGCCCGGTGACCCCAGTCCAAAGGCTCTGGACAATGGCACTGGGAGGTACTATGATGTCGCTTTGATTGTGCCCCATGAAGCAGCATGATAGGTAAAGGTCACGGTTGCTGTGAGGGATTTCCCATCTGTTGATACTCAAGTTCTTCAGCCAGCTTCGCCAAAATTGAAATGCATATTTAATAAGCCAACTCTGCAACAAAGCAATTTAACTCACTGATAATTATGCAGTCCTACCTCTTCCTTGCAGAATGCAGCTTCACTCGCAGTGTCCTCGGTTTGGCATATTGAAAACCCTTACATCTGCTGTGGGCATTTAAATTCCCAGAGATGTGATCATTATTTTGGAAATGTCAGGAATTCAGAATGCTACAAAAGTCCCACCTTTCCACCACGGTTGGCAGAGAAAATACAAGACACCTAGTTCAATTTAAATTTCAGATAAACAATAATGATTTTTTAGTAAGTCCCAATATCACATGAGACATATTAAAATATTATTTTTGCTAAAAAACTCAAAAACTTGGGGGGGCATTTTGTTTTTGTATTTTTATTTGCTAAGGCTCGCAACTCTGAATTTCACACTGAATCAAGATCTCTTGACTGCTCACAAATTTTAGTTGGATCTGTAGTGCTAGGACAGTACAAATATCATTGCTTCCATCCACCCACTCTAATCTCAAATCCAGTTTAAGCCCCATCCTCTCCCTCAAGCCCTTGTGCATGGCTCTATACAATTTCTAGAAAGTAATTCTGGGGTCTAGGGAGTGGTTCCTTGGTAGATTACATGCTTTTTATATGTAAGAATCTGGGCTCCACCCTGACACCATCATTGTGACAACAATAACAACAACATACTTCTAAAAATCATTTCCTGGTTACCCAGGGCTTTTTTTTACTTCAATTGAACTTTGAGTACATGGAATTCTATGAGAATATTAAGACTTTAGTTGAAGCTATAAAGAAGACAATTCTTTTCAAACATTCTATATTTCTCTTCTTAAAAGCTCTCTAGAGAGCCAATTTTTTTTATACCTGATCCCCTTCTAGGTGTCACTATTTATGAGGGAGGGCAAAGAATATTGAGTTAGGATGCAGGATATTAGCTTTCAGGCTTGAGGTCTACTTTTTGCAGCACACCAGTGGGTGACTTCGGAAGCTGACTTGTCTGCTGGCTCTGCATTTCCCCTGACTTGCTCCTGCACAGATTTTACATAGACGAACTAGCTCCTAACTAATGCTTTATTATCAGATTTTTAGCCCATGCTCTACAAAATTTAAGGTTCTATTTCACAACACTAACAATCAAGGGTATGTTAGCCTTAATTGATAAAGGGTTTACGTTAAAAAAAAACCCCGCTAGCACTCCAATGCCTATGCCTTTTCTCTTCAGGAATGTGCCAAGCACCCATGCTGCTCCTTTTGTTTGGGAGACACATCTGGCTGTACTTAGGGCTTACTCCTGGCTCAGTGCTTAGGGATCACTCCTGGCAGGGCTCAGGGAATCATATATGTGGTGCTGTGGATAGAATCACGTCTATTACATGCAAGGCAAGTGCCTTAATCCTTGAGTATTTCTCTGTCCCCAAATGCTTCTGTTTCTTTGTACACTATACCTCTTCCTTCAATGCAATGTTTTCTTTTCTCCTATTTATTCCTCTTAAAAAAGATTTTTAGGGGCCACTCCTGGCTGTGCTTAGGGATCACAGCTGTGTGGCTCAGGTAATATGGGGTACTGGGGCTCAAACCTTTGTCAGTAGTGTGCAAGGCAAGTGCCTTCCTGTTGTGCTATTTATCTAGCCATTCCTATTTATTCTTAAATATATAACTTAAATGTTGCTTCTTCTGCAGATGGAACCTATCTAGCTTTTTTCCTAACCCTCCATCATAGTGTTATTTTCCTTTCTGAGTGTTTCCCAGTACTTTTACATTTTTACATTAAAGAATTTTCTGCATAATATTTATTACATGGATTTGCTTCTATATGTGATCTCCTTTATAGGCAATGAAGGCTCTTAAGAGCAAAACAGTTCTCCTAGAGTTCAGCAACTGGAACTACCCTTGGGCACAAACCAGATGTTCAGATTTAAGCTCTCAGGATGAGAGTAAACACCCATCCCTCTCATCCATGCTACCCCTTGGGTTCTAGACCAAGGCTTCTATAAAGAATAGTAGTCAGTTGATAAATGAAATAGGAGCTTGTTTAATGATCTGCATGTACCTTGTTTAATAAAAGTTAAAGAGAAGATACCTAAATCTGGAGAAAAGAATTCTGCTCTCCCGCAATTTAGAGTGGTTGAGCCTCCATAGTTGTCTCAGTTGACATAGCCAACAGCTTGCTGCATTGTCAAGGCCAGCCTGCTGAGGAGTAGGCAGAGAATCATTCACAAAGCACCAAGGTGGGTCCAGCAGGCTCTGCCCTGTGACCAAGGAAAGAGCCATGCTTGCAGAAGCAGGAAGCAGCAGAGGCACTACCCCTGCTAGTAAAGTACAGCTTCAAGAGCAGCCAGGTTCTGGGGAGTGATAGGAGTTATCCTTCTGTGGAGCAGAACAGGGTGGGTGTGGAAGATGATACTTGGGAGGGTAGAAGTGATAAAAGGTAGGCTGTAAGCTAGGGTCATCCAGCAAGCTGGGCTCCCAGTAATGATCAACGATAGGGATTTTTTGTATGAGAGGAAAATATCGCTGAGTTGGACAAGTGGTTTCCCTTCTCGTAGCACCTCTGTTGGCGGCTGAGTACTGTCAGAGCCCTGCAACATACGAACATTGCACAACCATTTAGAAAAGATAAGAAAAATGAAGAAACAAAAATTGAAATGCAACTAAATCACTATTACTGCTGAAATCATTTGAGGTTTTGTCTTCGAGTCTTATGTCCATGTATGTATATTATATTAAAACTCTTTTTAGGCAAGAAAATACATACTTGCTTGTGTGTGTGTGTGTGTGTGTGTGTGTGTGTGTGTTGCGTGCATCTGCTTTTAAAATGACTGAACGGTAGCACAGTCAGTTCTCAGTGACACCAAATGTTCTTGTACAAAATCATTTTCAGTAGCAGCTGGATACTCTAATGTGGGGATGAGCTTAATTATCCACTCTTCTGGGGTTGGACATTTAGACTGTGTCTACTTTTCTACTATGATAAACTGCTCTGGAAAAAAAAATTGGGCTCATCTTTGATTGTTCATCTAGCATAAAACATTCTGGGGGGTTAGAATTTCCAAGCTGTAAGTTTTTGAGGTTTCCTTAACAGATACTTGGCATCAGGTTGTACAGTGCCTTCAGCAATGGCCTAGTTTCTCTGAAAGAATATCTTTCTTGGATTACAATGTGTTTACCTCTGATAACCCCATTGTAAACTGAAAATATCATAAATAAAAAGTGCATTTACTACACTTAAACCATGGAACATCTAAACTTATTGTCAAATACCTTTAACTGTGCTCTTTTCACCTCCATTACCCTCCGGTTGGACAACATCATCTACACAAAGCCTATGCCCTATTAGAGTGATGACTGTCTCATGAAATTTGTTGATTACATTGTTGAAAGTGAAGGTTTGTAGAATAACATGTAATGATGGCTGATTGACACAACAGCTTCCTCCCTCTGCCCGGTATGAGAGAGTATTGAACTGAATATCATCAGCAGCCTAAAAGGGAATAAAAAAATAAAAATTTGAAGTACAGTTTCTACGGAATGTGTAATACTTTTGCATCTTCATAAAGGTAAAACATTTTTAAAGTAAACTACCTTGAATTGGAACTATTAATAGCCCAAACCTACCTCTAAAATGTGGCCTAGCTAATTTTAGACTTGGCAAAATCATAGTACTTGTTTCTTACTGTTATATAATAAGTTATTATTTAGTATCTTAAAAAAGAAAAAACTGCCTTGAATTGGAGACTAATGTCTGAATCCATGACTAGAAGAATTGGGTCTTCAGCACACCATTGTCTCATTGATTGGTGAGGTACTTTCGTAGGGAACCTAATGGAGATGGAGCTTCAGTTACTGCATGTATCCACTAATTAATATACACTTGATGAACCTTCTCTTCTTGTCTCACTACTTCCACAACTTGTCTTGCTACCATCTTTCTTGGCTCACTACTAAATAGAAAGGAAGTTCCACTCAGGGTCGAGATAGCAAGTCTCAAATGGGATGTATGCTCTGTGCCTCGGCTTCATGACCAGGCATTCAACTCTTTGCTCCATAGGTTAATTTGGAGGCACCAGACCCACATTGACAAAAATCCAAGAAAAATATGGGAGTCCACGTGAAGTAGAACTCATCCTGCCTTTCTGTCTTGGTCTGCTATAATCTATGGTATTATAGATATAATACTGTACCACGACCCACCATTTGAAGAACTGGCATTTATTTATTCTAGTTCTGGAGACTGGAAGACCAAGATCAAGGCCCTGGCATATTTGAGGTCTGTTGAAATCTCCCTTACTCAGAGATGGTCCTTTGATAGTGGTGTTCTCACAAGGTAGAAGGGTCTTTTTTTTAATGAGGGCACAAATCCCTTTATGGGATTCAACTCTCACAGCGCAATCACTTCTCAAAGATCCTAACTCTGAACAACACACTGGGAATCATGATTTAATATATGGATTGCGGGCGGAGTGGGCACAAACACAGCACTTGGATATGCACTGGCAATTATGATAATTATAATAAAATTAAAAACATGACTGCCTATTTTGTGCCAGCCACTATGATAACATTAGACCCCTTGAGCCAACACAAGGTATGTTGTGCCCTCCATCCTTCCTGATCGATGAGGAAACCAAAGCTTAGTAGGACAATAAATTTTCTTTAGATGACCTGGTAGTAAGTGACCGAGTTGGGATTTGAAGTCTGACTTGAGATCCTGAATCCTCAAACCAGGAGATACCTGAGTTGATCCTCTAAGGAGTTGTTAGCAGTGGTGAGGCAGCTGTCTGGCAGGAGGACAGAAAGAAAAGGACATCTTAGACACATGGGAGAATAGGAGTAAAGATGTGCAGAGGAAAGTGAGTCTTGCAGAGGTCTTTTGCAGGGAAAGAGGGATGAGTTGGAAAAGGTCTAGAAAAGAGGTAACAGCTAAAGCATTTGACTAGGAACAAGCTATGTGAACTTTGCATCAATAGGAAGTTCAGGTTTGACTTCATGGCATCTACCCCAGTAGGACCAAAACTCTATTTCTGAAAGAAATCTTCTCTCCTATGTTCTTTGCAGCACTACTCACTCTTGCCAAAATCTGAGAACAATTGGAGTGAACCTGACTGGACATAAAGAATCGACGGTATGTGTATACAATGGCTATAAGAAAAGCTTATATCATGCAATTTGCCTCAGTGTGGATGGATCTGGAGAGTAAGTAGCAGTGAATAAAATGTTTTATTAAAAAGGTTTTAAACTTTTTGGCTTAGAACTAATGAGCGGGATGCCTTTAAGCATGGATGTGGACATGTGCAGTCCCAGGTGGCAGAGTGGGCTAGCAGGGAAGTGGTGGCAGGGAAGACAATCAGGAAACAATTGTGATTGGGTTTAACTTGCTCCTGCCATTTCCCTGACTACCTCTCTCAGGTATGGACTGGCTGGAAAATAAGCTGAGCTGCTCCCCTGGGATTATTCTCTCAGCAACTGGCTGCTCTTCTCATACATGAGCCAGGTTGGCAAAGCAGCCCACAGCCTGCTCTGATCTATAAATAAACTTATCTGGCTCCTTTCACCCCTCCTTTAATGCTCCAGGCAAAGCCTTTGCTAGAACTCAGACAACCAGACAGGCTCTGAAGCCTGGTTGTAAGGATATGTTTAGGCTGCGTAGGTGATGCTGAGTAGACCAAGGAGATAGGGGTAACAAGACTCCATAATGAGATATGGGAACCCTGATCCCTTTCAGCTACATGACCCCATCATTGCCCCCATCATTGCTCTTGTGTAGAATACTCACCTCTCTCCTTTCTTCCAATCTTAGTTTTAAATCTTACATGTTCCCTGAGAGCTGTAATAGCTGCCTATTTAATGTCAAGCCTCTTCCTCTTCTTCACATCATGCTTTCCTTTGCACTAACATATACTATGTACACCCTGACAATTTTGGGTCTCGTTATAGGCCACCATTTTATGGCAGACCCCAGGTTTGCAAGACCCATATTTTTCAGAAATGATAACTTGAATAATTGAAGACCCATTTAAAAATTAATTTTATTATACCACAGTGAGATATACAATTACAAAGATGTTCATAATTGGGTTTCATTCATTCAGTTTCCCATCACCCATCCCTCCACCACTGCACATTTCCCACCACCAATGTCCCCAGATTCCCTCCACCCTTCCCTGCCTGCCTCTAGAGCAGGTACTTTTCCTCCTCTTCTCTGTCTCTGTCTATCTCTGTCTGTCTGTCTATCTGTCTCTCTCTTCTCTTATACATTGTGGTTTGCCATACATACATTTAGGGATTATCATGTATATCTCTTTGTCTACATTTAATGCTCAGTTCTAGCCTGGTGTTACCATTTCCAACACTGGTATACACTTATGTCCCACAAATGAATTCAGTAATTCTATATCTGTCCTTTTCCTTCTGACTAATTTCACCAAGCATAATAATCTCCATGTCCATCCATTTGTAGGCAAATTTCATGACTTTGTCTTTACTGATAGCTGCATAGTATTCCATTGTATAGATGTACCATGGTTTCTTTATCCAGTGAAGATTCATTTTTTTAACCTATATCTTTTGGTTGTAAATGATTGTTATGTGCCCAGGAGAGATGCTAATCTCAAGACCAGATTAACAGAGTAGCCGAGTTTGAGACCAGGTAGGCAGCTCCCAGAAGTGTAAGTCACCGGGCATTCGTCAGATGGAGCTGGGGCCACCCCTTCCCCTCTCTATCTTGTTCAGGGGCCCAGTGGCCCTGCCCAGGAACTGCCCAGGGGTAACCAGCCATAGCATGCAGAGCCTCAGAAGCAACGGGAGAGCTGGCATTCAGCTCTCCCCTAGCCCAGCTGACCATGAGGCTCCCTAAGTTCATCAAACTGGCTCCCAGGCTCCCAGGAGGACAGATGGTTTTCCCAGGAGGACAGGCCCATCACCTCTGGGGGCCCCGGAAGCAGCCGGATGAGACTCACCCACCACAATAGCCACCATTTTAGCTGTCCGGACACTGCAGCACATCAGAACCCACCCAGGAGAGATGCCGATCTCAAGACCAGATTAAGAGAGTAGCCGAGTTTGAGCCCAGGCAGACAGCTCCAAGAAGTGGAAGTAACTGGGCATTCGTCAGATGGAGCTGGGGCCACCCCTCCCTCTCTCTATCTTGTTCAGGAGCCGGTGGCCCCGCCCAGGAACTTCCCTGGGGCGACCAGCCTTAGCATGCAGAGCCTCAGAAGCAACCAGCAGAGCTGGCAATCAGCTCTCCCCTAGCCCAGCTGACCATGAGGCTCCCTAAGTTCATCAAACTAATGGAACCAATCATGTCCTAGAATATACTACATTCCACGATGTGTAGGAAAGGTAGGCAGGAGGGAGAGATAGAAAGAGAAAGGAGATACAGAACTCACCATGGAGGTGGGCTGGGGGAGGGGTAGGGAGGTGGGGACATTGGTGATGGGAAATGTGCACGGGTGAAAGGGATGGGTGTTGAAACACTGTAGAACCAAAACTCAAGCATAAACATCCTTTTTTTTTTTTTTTTTGCTTTTTTGGGTCACACCTGGCGATGCTCAGGGGTTACTCCTGGCTCTGCACTCAGGAATTACTCCTGGCGGTGCTTGGGGGACCATATGGGATGCTGAGGATCAAACCCGGGCTGGCGCAGGCTGGCTGCATGCAAGGCAAACACCCTACCTACTGGGCTATCGCTCCGGCCCCCAAGCATAGGCATCTTATAACTGTATGTCTAGAGGTGGTATAATAAAATAATTTAAAAAATTGATTGTTGTGGACAATTCTTGGTTAACTTGGCAGTACTCAGGATTACTGCTGGCTCTGTGCTCAGAGTTTGCTCCTGAATCTATGCAGTGCTAGGGATTGAATTCCTGGCAGCTATGTTCAAGGCAAGCACTTTTACCCCTGTGCTCTCTTTCCAGCTATGATTATTTTTATATAAGAGCGTTTGACAACTGGGGCCACACCCTGTTGATGATTTGCTACTTGGACCTGGTGCTACTGGGGCCATGTGGTGCCAGGAATCGAACTTGGCACCTTGAATGTGCCTTTCACATACTTTTCTTCATACCTTTCTAAGATCTCCCTGGCCTGAAGAACTCTGTCTTGAACTACTATGACAGTTGGTTTTAAACTATTCTTTTTTTTTACACTTTATTTATTTTTTTTGCTCTTTGGGTCACACCTGGCGATGCTCAGGGGTTACTCCTGGCTCTCACTCAGGATTACTCCTGGCGGTGCTCGGGGGACCATATGGTATGCCGGGGATGAAACACAGGCAGACACAGGCAGGCCACGTGCAAGGCAAATGCCCTACCCACCGGGCTATCACTCTGGCCCTGGTTTTAAATTATTCTGAAAGTGAAAGCACTGGATTAAAAATACTCACATCGTATTCATCCCCTGAGACTTATGGACCTTTAAGGTCTGGGACCCTACAGTGTTAGTGCAGAAATGCTGTCTGTCTGGCAGGGCTCTCTAGGTACAATTGGTGGGTTGTCCACAGGCTTTCCTTGGTCATTGCTTCAAAAGTCCACTTTCTGGAGTGACTTCAGTTGAGGTCTCTACATTTCAGTTTGTTGTAGATTCCTCATATGTGCTGAGTTGTGTGTCTGTCTAGCTCTCACCAATTTATATCTTGAGGTTCCAACCACCAGATCCTTAGGATGTGATTTTAACTGGAAGTCTTTAATGGGGGGTAATTAAGTTAAAGTGAGGTGATTAGGGTTGCCCTTATCTAATATAACTCCTTTCCTTACAAGAGGAAATTTGGACACAGACCGATACAGAGGGAAGACCACGTGGAGGCAGAAGGCGGCCACCTGATGGCCAGGGAGAGAGGAAGCATGACATGGCCCTTTCCCCCACAGCCCCTAAAGAAAGTGTCTTTTAGACACTTTGTTTAAGTCTCCGAAGTCCGTGGTACTTTATATGGCAGCCCTGAAAGACTAACACAGTATCTTCACTTTCTTTTGTTACCCTCACCATGTGGGTGCCAACCTCTTTATTACTAATCTGGACATGGAGAGGATCCTGTTGAGTGAAATTAGTAAGAAAGAGAGAGACAGATATAGAATGACTCCATTTATTTTCATGACATAAATATATATATATATATATACATATATATACATATTATTATACCAATATTCAAGGTCAGGCGAAATGTGGATCAGGAGGTCTTGCCAAAGGTGGAAAATACCACAAATGTGTGGGAGCAGAGGTTAGGTAAGACAGAGAAGGGAACAGCCGGGCCAGTAATTGTCGAACATCTATTACAATCCACAACATGTAAGAGAGAGAAGCGAGAGAGAGAGAGATAGAGAAAGAGAGAGAGAGAGAGAGAGAAAGGAGATGGAGAGCCTGCCATGGAGGGGGCTGGGGGAGGCGGGAGGCTATGGGGACATTGGTGGTGGGAGGTGGGCACTGGTGGAGGGATGGATGCTGGAACACTGCATGGCTTTAAACCCAAACATGAACATTTTTGTAATTTTCAATAAATAAATAAATAAATAAAAATAAATAAATAAAAACCCAAAGTCACTGCCTTTGGGCCCTTCATGTTGACGAGGCTGTTTTCTGTGTCATTAACCACAATTTTAAAATGAACTTCCAGCAAATTTCCTTTGCCAAGCCTGGAAAAGGAAAACAATTAGGAGTAAGGCCTAGGTCAAAAGATTGTATCTGTGGTGATATGCAGAAATCTAAGTGGAATGACACACTTGTGTCAATCATTAGGGAAAGTGGGTAAGAGTTGGGGTTTGGACATCAGATGCTTGTGTCAAGGTTTACTCTTCTTATTCTTTAGTATTTGGTACTCTGTTTACTTTCTGAAATACCAGTTTTCACATGGAGATAAGTTAGTACCCGTTAGTACTTATTTCACATGGAAATAAGTTAGTACCTGTACCACAGGATGATGATTAAAGGACTATCGTGTACAAAACCAGAATGGTCCTAATTCATGAGCTCCTGGGAGATGCATCTTAATTAAGTGCCTTCATTGCACACATGAAGGCATTTAATGTACGATGTTTCCTCTCCCCCTCACAACCTTTTCCTCTTTTTATTTTGCTATTGACCAGCACTCAATGACAGCTCAATGACTCTTAGATATGGAAAAGTGCTTGAAGTGACAATTTCAACCTTTTCATTTTAGGAAAAGGATGCTGAAATTAAGTGACTGGTCCGAGGTCACAGAAAGAATCAATTCTCTTCTTTATCAAATAGGAAAACCACTCTGGCATCCTCTTCCTTGTAGCAAAATTTCCAGAACCAAATTGTATAGAAGGGATTGTATAGAAGATGTCTTGCAGAGAGGAAAAGGATGTAGCACTTTGACTTGAAGCATCTTTAAAAAATGCAATTTCCAAATGAGCTCCTTCTGAGCAGATCTGACCCTCAAATTTCTGCATGTGGCAGACACCAGGGCTTAAGAGACCTTGTTGAATCTGTGGGCTGCCACCAGTGGTCAGTCTTGTGGGTTGCTTTTCACTGGTGACTTTCTCTACATAGAAAAGCCAATGGGAAAGGAGGAACCAGGGTGGAAAAGGCAGACCAGGGTGGCCCAAGTTATATTATTGTCAGAAGTTATGGGAGTCGCTCCAAGAAAGACTTTTCTTCTGGACTCTTCCAGGCCCAGGTATGTGCTGCTGTTTTCTCTTGTTGCGTTCTCCCGTGTTCCTGTACTGGGCTGAATGCTCTGCTATGCCACTTCTTAGAATCCTTACCATTTCTTCTGCTAGAGATTGAGGGGTTTGAGTTAAAATACAGGAGACTGTACAGATCCTTTTCACACAGCACAGGGGCTGCCTCTCATGTTCCTGCCACCTTCCATTTCTCCTTGGTAAACCGTCAGGCCAGCAGCTGCTCATGGCCTCACAGCTACCACTGGTTTCCATTTCTCTTTCTTCCTAAACCCTCGTGTATGGGAATCCTTTGTGAGGGACAATCAGACTCATTTTCCTGACAATTGGCAAAAGTCAGGAGCACTCCTGGGACAAAAGTCTTGAGGCGTTCTGGCAACTTCTACTTGACACTTCATTGACATGACTTTTCTCCTTTCTTTCTGTTCTTTGTGACCATTTTGAGAAGTTTGAGTAAAATAAACACTATTGAGAGCAGGGGATCAAACCAGGTTGGTTTTGGGCAGATTCAGGACACACTCTACCCCCTATACTCTCTGTCCAGTCCCTGATAAAAACTTTTAAATAAGAAAGATATTTTTAAATAAGAAAAATGTAGATATGTAAAAATTATAGTGACATTTTTCTTGTTCTGTTTGCTTCTCCAAGCAATCTTAATTCCCAGGGGATCTCTGGTACTTTTCTGAAGATCATTGATACTTTCAAATTTCCTTCCAGAACAGTTTCTAAAATTGAACCATGCATCCTTGGACACAAATCCCCCACAATCTACACACACACACACACACACACACACACACACACACAGACTCTTTCTCTCTCTCTCTCTCTCTTTCTCTCTCTCTATGGCTTAAGGTTTTTCATTTGCAGTGTCAGTTTTGTTCCCAAAGATCCTTTCTTCTCATTTAATCTCCATTGGTTTCTATCACTGATTTATCACTGGGAAGCACTCCTGCTGGTTACTATGGGGCTTTTTTCATCCAGCCTTTTGGAGCTCTGTGAGTCCAGGCCAAAAGGGCTTGGAGCCGCTGCATTTGTGGATTGTATAGGAATAAAGCTCAGTCTCAAATAGAATCCAGCATTTCACCCAGCCCAACGTTTCCCAAGAATGGGGTTTTGGTGGCATTGCATCTTCCCTGAAGAATGGAGCAGGCCTCCTGTGACTGTGGCAAGTCTTCCTGGCTTTCTCTCATTATGCTCACATGGAAGAGAAGAAAAACTAGTGGGAATCCACTCTATCATGTACCCCAGCCCCCACACAGGGAGGGCTGCTCCTAGGTAAGAGGCCGGAAGCTATGTGACAAAGCAACAGAGAAGATGATAAATATGTATGTTCTTGTACCGATGAGATCTTCTGAGAATATAAGGAAGAACATAAAAGGACACTGATGGGCTCATGAGCATATACTGGATGCTGGTCTTTCTTCCTAGGAGAAGGCCATTTGCATCTCCTGCAGTGGGGCAAGGGTGGGCTGTAGTAGCTAGATATCTTGCTGGCTCCTTGTTGGGTGCATATGTGTTTAGGAGTGTAATTTCTTCCTGATATATGTCACTTGATCACTTGACATCCCGTTGTTCATTGATTTGCTCGAGCGGGCGCCAGTAACATTTTCATTTGACCCTATCAAGTGCCAGTGTAGCCCAATGGCATCTGGTTGCTTCAGGAATATGAAGAGCTTGAAACCGTTCATTCAGGGTCTTGATGAAGAAGTCTGACCATCTTGTAGGTGGGCAGCCATGTGATCTTTTGACATCCTGTGGGATCCAGTTGGTAACGGCTCTAGTCCAGCGGTCGTCCTCCAAATCGCATTACATCCCTTGATTATTAAGAAGTGACCTACAATTTCCTTTCTGATCTTCATCCTAAAGCCTATGTTGGCCGAAAGTATGGCCACCCCGGGCTTTTGGAGGGGTTGTTTGAGTGAAGGATTGTTTTACAGTCTTTTTACTTTGAGCCTGTCTTTGCTTCGATTGTTCAGATGTGTTTTTTGAAGGCAGCAGAATGTTGGACTAAATTTTTTTTGCTTTTTGGGTCACACCCGGCAATGCTCAGGGGTTTCTCCTGGCTCTGCACTCAGGAATTGCTCCTGGCGGTGCTCGGGGGACCCTATGGGATGCCAGGGATCGAACCCAGGCCGGCGAGGTCAGCCGCATGCAAGGCAAACGCCCTACCTGCTGGGCTATCGCTCCGGCCCCTCAATTTTTTGATCCATTTTGCCACTCTGTGTCTCTTAACTGGTGCATTTAGACCATTGACATTGAGAGAGATTATTGTCATGGGGTTTTGTGCCATCTTTCTGTATAAGTTTGTTGTTCTTTTGGGTTTTGTCTTGTCTTAGAGTAGCTCTTTCAGCCCTTTTTTTTAAATATATTTTATTATACCACCATGAGATAAACAATTACAAAAGTGTTCATGCTTTGGTTTCAGCCATACAGTGTTCCAGCACCCATCCCTCCACCAGTGCACATTTCCCACCACCAATATCCCCGATTCCCTCCCCCCTCCCTAGCCTGCCTCCATGGCAGGCTCTATCTCTTTTCTCTCTTCCTTCTCCCACACATTTTGGATTGTAATATATATATATATACTTAGAGGTTATCATTTGTATATTTTTGCCTGCATTTAATGCTTAGTTTTATGTGGTAATAGCACTTTTGACAATTATTGGCACACTGTTCTATTCTCTGTCTTACCTAATCTCTGCTCCCACACGTTTGTGATAATTTCCACCTTTGATAAGACCTCCTGATCCACCTTTCACCTGACCTAGGATATTGGTATCATATATGTATATATGTATATATATTTTATGTCATGCAAATAAATGCAATAATTCTATATCTGTCTCTCTTCTTCTTACTAATTTCACTCAACATGATCCTCTCCATGTCCATCCATTTATAGGCAAATTTCATAACTTCATTTTTCCTAACAGCTGCATAGTATTCCATTGTGTAGATGTACCAAAGTTTCTTTATCCAGTCACTGATTCTTGGGCACTCTGGTTGTTTCCAGATTCTGGCTATTGTGAATAATGCTGTTATGAATATAAAAGTAGGGATGGTGTTTCCGCTGCGTATTTTTGGCTTCCCAGTATATATTCCCAGGAGTGGTATTCAGCCCTTCTTTTAAGGTTGGTTTTGAGTCTGTGAAGTTCCTGAGCTGTTGTTTACCCAAGAAGCTGTAGAAATCTGAATGAGAGTCTAGCCGGGTATAGAATTCTTGGTGAGACATTCATTTCATTGAATTTTTTCACTATATCCCACCACTGCCTTCAAGCTTGGAGGGTCTCTTCTGATAGATCTGCTGAAAGTTGAATGGATGCTCCTTTGTATAAATTTTCCTTCTTTGATCTTGCCGCTTGAAGAATTGTGTCTATATATGGCATCCATTATTTTGACTAGTATATGTCTTGGAGTCTTTTTATTGGGTCTCTTCTTGCTGGTACCCTTCAGGTTTCTTGTACCTGGATGCATCTTTAACTCTGGGAACTCTTTAGCAAGGATGTTTTTAACTGTTCCTATTTCCTTGGGGTTGCCTTCCTGTCCCTCTGGAACTCTGATGATTCTTATGTTGTTCCACTTGGATTCATCCCAATATTCTGTTTTGCTGCCGATCCATTTTTCATTCTTTTTCCATCTTGTGTATTTGCCTGTGTGCTTTCTGCACTTATCCTCATTCTCACTGATTCTGTCTTCCTCTGCTGTCATCCTGCTGTTGAGAGCCCCATTTGCATTTTTCATTTCATCTACTGAGTTTTTAATTGATGATATTTCTGTTTGTAGTGCTCTCATTTTCTCCCGTAATTTATTGACTGCCCTTTCCTCTGCTTCATTTATGTCCTCTTGTATTTTATGGGACATCCGTTCCATTTTTTTTCATTGAGCTCATTAAACATCCTCACCATTTCTTCTCTGAATTCTTTATCAGAGAGATTATGAAATAGGGAATTCCTAGTTGTTGCTTCAGGGATCTTATTCCATCCTTCAAGGATGGGATCTTCATTGTTTTCCCATAATGCTGTAGTGGTCTGGAGGTGGAATCTTCTGGGCACTGTTCCTCTCTCACTGTCAGATAGGTCTCTGTAAATGTCAGTTTTTCTGTGCTTTAGGGGTATGTTGTATTGTTAACGTTGTTCAAGTAGTTAGAGTCCAAAGTGTTGGTTTAGGAACTGCTGAACCAAAGGAACTGCGGTTCCCTTTGACTGGCCCACACCAGTTACGCCTGAACCACTGAATCCTCCTACTACTGATTAAAATGGGGTCCTCACAAGGATTCTGGATCTGGGAGATAAAATTTCAGGAGGAGTACTTTAAGATTCATTTAACCCAAAACTTATGTGTTCCTGGCATGAAGCCACGATTTCATACATTTGTAAAGCAGAGTGTAGGTGTAAAAGCCTATGTAAAAGCCTATAGGCTATGAGTCATAAGACCTAGGGGTAAAATGGGATGGGACCGGAGGAAGGAGATGCAGAGGTTGATCTGGAAGATGATCTAGCAGCTGGAGCAATGGATCATTTATGCTATGTTTATATCAGAAAGCTGTTGTGAGGTCAAGTGAAATTTTCTTGGGAAATTTTCATTTGGAAATAAAGAATTTTTAAAATATAAATGTGTGAAAAATTCTTTGCAGTCTTATTAGTAATAAGCAAAGAAGCACATCTAAACAGCACACAAAGGAAGAGAAATGATCATCTGGAAACTATTATATAATATTTTGATGAAATAATGGATGAAATAATGTAAGCATTGTGCTGAAAAGTGTATAGTCCCATAGAAATGCACCTGAGTATCCTTACCGGAGAGAGGTACAAAGCATGCTATAAAGCATGTAAAATCACCCGATAATTGCAAGGAAGGCCACCAAAGAAACAGAAATATGTGGAGTTGATATGTTTAAAGGTGCCGAGATAATATTTTACTAATACCTAAATGTTTTGAAAGTGAATATAAATCAGAAAAAAAATATTGGAAAAATACATGTGAAAGCACATAATTTTATATAGTAGCTAGGGATTCTCTCAGAGTTCCTGAAGACACTCCTATTAGCATTTACAAGCAAATCAGAGAAGTTATGAGAAGAGACTAATGAATAACAGTTTAGGGATTTCGGTCAACTACTGGGTTTCTCTCCAGCACTAAGAACAGTTAAACATTTGGTCTGAAGTGGCTAATGCCTGGAGTCCAGGGGAGTGAGTGAGTTCTTGCAGGGCCTTGAAGATAGGACTCAGGAAAGCAGTGGCACCTTGGGTGCCTGTATATCTTCCTAAGCTGAAGTCTGACAGAAAGCCCTTGGCATTTTGCCAGCTTTGTTTCCCTCTGTGTAGGATTGTGGAAGTTGGGGTCGGAATAATAGTACAGTTTGTCTTGCATGCCGCCAGTGTTCATTCAGTCCCCAGCATCCCATATGGTTCCCTGAGCACTGCCAGGAGTGATTCCTGAGTGCAGAACCAGGAATAAGTCTGAGGATGGAAGGGGAGGGAGAGGAAAAGGGAGAAGTAGAGGGTTAAAGGGGTGTGGGGGGGAGAGAGATAGAGGAGAGAGAGAAGAGAGAGGAGAGAGAAGAGAGAGAGAGAGAGAGAGAGCGAGTGAGAGAGCACCCTGCCATTGTTAGGAGACTGTTAGAGTATAATTAGAACACCAGCTAGAAGCTGATGATAATAAGGTGAACTGAAGCATGGTAGTTGCTGTCCACTGGGGCAGAATCCATGAACCTGTGATGGGGCCGAGTTTTGGCAAGTACCCCAGTCCCACTGGAGTCTACATTGGTCAACTCAGAATGTGAGTTCCCGGGGGAGGGGATGGGGTGTCTGTGTCCTCTACTCCTAGATTCCTCACTGCTTGGTCCATGGGAGCCCTTGCTGAGTCATCACCTCCAGTTCATCCTGCCAGTGACACAGGGGCAAGGGGCAGGAGTGATAGTCAGCGCAGATGTGACTTTTCTTGCACTGGGGGTTGCTTGAGAATCTTAGTATCTGTCCCTGCCTGAACCCTTAAAGAAAGATTTGCATGCAAAACTCCTTTATTGTTCAGATTAAGTAGGTAGATCAGGGTCCCTCCCCAGATGTCCCGCCCCAGGTGTCCAGACCTCTCTTTTTACCCATGAACCACATCCCTAGTCCTGTCCCCGACCCTGTCCACTCCTGTGAATGTCCTCCCTGCCTCGTTCCCTGCAGTCTTCTCACCTCGCGTGAACATCACCAGGTTCTGCCCCTGTGTTGCTCTGTCTATCCCATAAACTTTCCTCAGTCTCTGACCATATCCATATGGGTGAGATCCCTGTGTGCTCCACCTGTCTCTGGCCTCCCTACTGTATCCCAGCAGTCCCTGTGATCCTGTTCTGCTGTCCTGGCTTTCTTAGTCTCCTGCCATATGTGCCTGTACTAAGCACGGATACTCCCGTGCTTAGTATCTGTGCCTGCCTTTGCGTCTGGGCCCTGCCTGAATCTGACTTCCCTGGGCGTCTGAGCCCTGTCTGAATTCTCGCCCTGTCCGGGCCTAGGTGGCCTGCCTATGCTTGGCCATCTTCTGGGCGGCAGCCCTACCTGACCCTGTAGTGGGCTGGTGAGAGCATCTGGAGGAGTGTTGGAGACAGTGTTAGAGTGGGCAGAGAGTGAGGTGGGGTTGGGGGCTTCCTTTTATCTGCTGCCATATCCCACCCCAGCCAACCCATTATCTATTCTGATTGGCTACCTGTTCTAAGGGTGAGATTTAAAGTGATGACTAAATTCAGCTGGTGCTAAGCCCCCCCCACTCCTTCCTGCTGTACCAACAGCTTCCAATGTTTCCTGCAGTGAGCAGATACCTCCTGATCCGCAGGCTCTTTCCTGTTCTCCAGGGCTGCTCAGACCTCAGCACAAATAGAGAGTGTATTTACCCTGTCTCTTTATCCAGGTTGCAGCTTGTCTCTGGAGCAATGTCCACATCTTAGTCGCAGAACCTATGAAGGAAGCAGATGATGAAACAAAAGGGGAATTAAAGTTGCAAGTGGAATTAAGACTGCAGATCAGTTGGTCTTGAGGTTGAATTATCACCCTGAATGATCCCAGTGGGTCCAGTATAGTCACGTGTTTATAACTGGAAGAGGAGAGGCAGGGGCAAGAGAACTAGAGGGAGGTGAGTCAGAACAAGACAGATGTAGGCAAGGAGCAGCCATGAGCCAAAGAAGGGAGGTGGACTCTAGCTGTTAAGAAGGCAAGAAGTACTGCGGAGGAAAGAAACTGTGGGGAGGGTGGGAGAAGAATAAATGGAAGTAATGGGGAGAAAGGGGTCAGGGACATTGTGGGTATTGGGTATTATGGTGCTGTGGGAAAGGGTATAGCTAGGTAAGCAAAGCACCTTAGCACAGCAGGAGCTAAGGTAAAGAGTGCCAGGTCATTTTAAATCTCCACCCATGGAACAGGTACCTAATAAGAATGCAGAATGGGATGGCTGGGGTGGGTGTGGGATTTGGTAGCAGATAAGAGAAAGCCCCCAGCCCCATCTCTCTCACTGCACATGTTCTCTGCGCTCACACCCTGGATCAGGTACAGCAGCATGCCCAGACACAGGCTCTGTACAGGAAGGCTGCAAAGGTCTGGTAGAAGCAGGTATAGGTACAGGCTGGGTTCAGACATCCAGGATAACTCAGGTACAGGCAGAGATCAGATGCCCAGATAGTGGCAAGATACTGAGGACATGAGTCTCACCCACGGATGTAACCAGACATTAAGGAAAGCCAGGACAGGGTGACAGGAACTGCTGGGAGGTTCAGTGACAAGTACAGAAAACGTGGGGCCGGAGCGATAGGGCATTTGCCTTGTGCGTGGCCTACCCGGTTCGATCCCGGCATCCCATATGGTTCCCGAGCATACTGCCAGAAGTAATTCCTGAGTGCAGAGCCAGGAGTAACCCCTGAGCATCGCGGGTGTGACCCAAAAAGTAAAAAAAAAAAAAAAAAAAAAAGAGGAAAGAAAAGAAAAGAAAACGTTGAAAAAAATAAATGTTTTCTGTATTTGTCACTGGACCTCCCAGCAGTCCCTGTTGTCCTGTACTGGATTTCCTTAATCTCTGGTCACATCTGTGGGTGAGACTCCTGTGCACAAACATGTGGGAGTCAGAGGTTAGGTAAGACAGAGAAGGGAACACTGTGCTAATAATTGTCGAAAGTGATAATACACATGATAACCTTTAAATGTATGTATTGCAATCCACAATGTGTAAGAGAAGGAAGAGAGAAAGAGAGAGAAAGAGAAAGAGAGAAAAGAGATAAAGAACCTTCCATAGAGGCAGGCTAGGGAGGTGGGAGGGAATCAGGGGACATTGGTGGTGGGAAATGGGCACTGGTGGAGGGATGGGTGGGGGAACACTGTATGACCGAAACCCAAGCATGAACATCTTTGTAATTGTATATCTCATGGTCGTATAATAAAATATTAAAAAAAAACAAAAGAAAAAATTAAGTTATAAAAAAGAAAAGAAAACAGATCTCGCACACATGTGGCAATGACCGGAGACTGGGAAAGTGAACACGGGACAGAGAGAGCAGCAGAGGGACAGGACTTGGCCATTGTTCACAGGAGGTGAGTAGACTGCGAGGGACAGGATAGAAAAGTCATTCATGGGACCGAGCAGTGTCAGGCACAGGATTGGTAACTTCATTCATGGGTATAAGAGAGGTCAGGACTACTGGGGAGGAACCTGGAGCCATCTACCTTTTCTGTACATTAACTTTCAACCCTTGGAGTTTTTATGCAAATCTTTCATACTACTCTCAAGAACTCACCAGCACAGGAAAATACACTTTTGCATTAACAGCACAAACTCAGTAACACTGAAAACAGGAGATCTATTGGGAGCTGAGTGAGTTGGAGGGGGCATGGAAACACTGGTAGGGGAAACTCAAACGTGGTAGGATTAGTGTTGGACTACTACATGCCTAGGTCCACCTACCAAGAACTCTATAAGTTAAGTCCTTTAATTTTTTAAAGAAAGGCAAGAGTATGGATTC
This sequence comes from Cryptotis parvus, assembly GCA_021461705.1. Lineage (NCBI taxonomy): Eukaryota > Metazoa > Chordata > Mammalia > Eulipotyphla > Soricidae > Cryptotis > Cryptotis parvus. Next base: position 21,253 of record JAJIBD010008564.1, on the reverse strand, counting down.
TTCCCTAGAGCCTCCAGAAATAACTCAGCTCTGCCAACACCCTGATTTTCATCTGGTGAGACTCATTCTTGGCTTCTGATCTCTAGAACTGAATGGTGATAAATTTGTGCATTTGTTTTGCTTTGTTTGTAAACAAGACTGTTTTTATCGAATGAAATTTTCTGAGACATGAGGGGAGAGAAAGAGGAATATACAAGAGAGAAAATAAGCCTCTCCCGAGTGAAACAAAGCAGAAAGGGAGATATATGTTTGGTGGAGAACACATGCTCGAAAGAGCAAGCAAAGAGGCACAGAGAGATTCATGTTCAATAGAGTACAGAGGCTTCAAAGAGCAAGCCTAGTCTGTGCTGTTTTAAGTCTCTGATTTTGTGGTAATAGGTTACAGCAGCCTATGGAGTTCGGAGGGCGGTAACGGCTCAGCCAGCCCCTGGCTGAGTCCAACATAGCTCCTAGGGTTCGCTCACGTGTGTGTGTGTGTGTGTGTGTGTGTGTGTGTGTGGTGTGACACACTGGCTGGGCTTGGAGCAGGGATTTGGGCTCCTCCTCCCATTCCTCCACTTCTATATTGGTGGGGGTGGCTTCGAGCTCCCAACCACCAGAGCCAGCAACACCGAAAAGAGACACTCCAGACCCACAGCTGCGCTGGTGCATGGCCACTCCACAGCCGTGTGGCAGTCTTAGACAATAATGGAAGTTAGGAGCAGGTCCTTCCCAGGATCTTTCACATTTATACACTGTATACAGTTCTAGGCAGGTTCTAGCTGTGGCCCGTCATCCCAGTGAGCCTAGCAAGAAGCCAGAGGAACTCCCACACCATGAGGGCAATCATTCTCAACATCCATACTCCACAGCTCCTTAAAGCTCCACCCAGGAGAAAAGACAATCTCTCCCCATTGCAGTTCATCAGTAAATGCATGAGATGAAAGCCTACTACTATAGTGTACCACTACATGGCAGAGCCTGGCAAGCTACCTGTGTTGTATTTGATATGCCAAAAAAAAAACAGTAACAATTATAGACCTCACTCCCATGACCTGAAGGTTTGAGGCTCTTCTGGAGCGAGCAGATGCCCTTGGGCTACACTAGTGTGTGACAGGACATATGGAGATGTTACTGGTACCTGCTCGAGCAAATTGATGAACGGGAATACAAGTGATACAAGTGATACAAGTGATACAAGGAAGCTTACAGCTGCAATGAGAAAACCATACAATGGTACTTCCTGATAGGTCTACCTAAGAAGTGACTGTTGGGTGAACTCTCGGTGGGGAAAGCAGGCTGGCAAAGCCTACCTGCTTTGCCACTAGCCATCACAGCACTGTTACATTTTTTGCTAATCCAACAAACAAATCATCCCTCAGCTGTGATGAGATTGTTTTTATATCAAGAATCTCTGGTTTTAAGTCTTTGGAGAAAGTCCTGCTAAGGGAGAGTCCCTAAAGGGAAATTTTGTGGATCTCATGACAGACTTTTTACGTGGGGATAGTTTCGCCCCCACTTTATGGAGGAGGCAAGTGAAGCTCAAGAAGGAATACAGACACTTTCCAAAGCCCCACCGGAAATGGCGAATCAGGTTTTGAGTCTAGGTGGTCTGCCTGTCCAGACAGGCTCCCCCCACACACTGTGGCTTGCCTGTCTCCCTACATGAGGGGTAAGCAGTATCCTCTGTGGGCTCTTTGTTGCTCTCTCTTGTCTGCTTCATGCTCTCTGGGGTGCAGGAGTTGGAACTCCTTCATTCCTCCTGGAGGTCCTGCCTCCTGCGTGAGGGAGAGCATACACACCTCTTCCTGAGGTGTTCAGGGCTGCAGCCTGTTTTAGGGGCTCACTAAATTCTGACTTAATGGAAGAATAGTCTGCTAGGAGACAAGACAAGACCCTCTACTCTCTTTTGAATCTGTTGGAACACTCCCCTTCCTTCAAATCCCAAAGCCACTGTTGCTTCTGGCCATTAGTTGGTCTCAGCAAAGGTATATGCATTAACCCAGAAAACAGCCTATTAAGAAGTTTACAAAAATTTCACCTCGATTTGGGGTGCCAGTAACATTTCCATTTGACCCTATCACGTGCAAGTGTAGCCCAATGGCATCTGCTTGCTTCAGGAATACGGAGAGCCTTAACATCAGGGTCTTGACAAAAAAGTCTGACCATCTTGTAGGTGTCCGGTCGATGAATAACAGGATATCAAGTGATCAAGTGATGAAGTGTGGGATTCAGAGGTTAGGTAAGACAGAGAATAAAACAGTGTGCTAATAACTGTCGAAAGTGCTAATACCAACCTAGAACTGAACATTCAATACAGGCAAAACAATACACATCACAACCTCTAAATGTATGTATTGTAATCCATAATGTGTAAGGGAAAGAAGATAGAAAGAGAGAGAGAGAAAGAGAAAGAGATATAGAACCTGCCATAGAGGTAGGCTAGGGGAGATGGAGGGCATTGGAGACATTGGTGGTGGGAAATGGGCACTGGTGGAGGGATGGGTGCTGGAACACTGTATGATCACTGTATCACTGTCTTCCTGTTCATCATCGATTTGCTAGAGCGGGCCCCAGTAACATCTCCATATGTCCTGTCTCATGTTAGTAGAGCCCAAGGGCATCTGCTTGCTCCAGGAACATAAAGAGCCTCAATCCATTCCGGAATGAGGTCTATAATTGTTACTGGTATTTGGCATATCAAATACAACACAGGTAGCTTGCCAGGCTCTGCCGTGCAGGTAGCATACTCTTGTAGTCATCTCTAAGTCCAGCATTTATTGATGAAACAGCCGCGCGAGCCGGGCTGTGATAGGCTGGTCAGCTGGGTGGAGTTCTGACGAGAGAGAAGTCCAGATGTGGAAAATGGAGGCCCTCATGGAGTGGGGGGTCGTCTGGCTTGTTGCAAGGCTCTGCTGGGGTGGCGGGCCAGGGCTAGAACCCGCCATCCCTCCTGGGCGCCTCGTGAGCAGCTGGGCACAGGGAGAGCCAGTAGCAGCTCTGCCCCATGTCTGTGAGATTGTATATCTCACGGTGGTATAATAAAATATTTTTAAAAATTTCAAAAAAAAATTTCACCTCATACAACAAAGCCATAACAGTTAACACTAATGTAAGCTTGTAACCCAGTCTATAAATAAACTTTAAAATATGACTTTGCTAATGAGGTGAGGTTCAGAGAAGAATGGAACTTTGGATTGGTGGAGGTACACTGACACTGTTGTGAGACTGGAATTAAAACATTGAAGGCCTGATATTGTCAATAGTTTTTAATCATGGTGTCTGAAATAAAAACAAAATATCAGAAGTAAGGAATGCCTTGTCATCTTTGTTCTATGCATGAGGAAAGTCAACTGGATTTTTAGTATAGGGTATATACACATTGCTTTGCTGAGTAGGAAAGATCCTTTCTACTTTGTTCATCCTTAAGTATTGTTGATTTTAATTTCCTGGAGTTGGGTGGGAAGACAATGTTTCCTCTGTTGGTTTAAAATGTTTTTTGGACCACACTTGGGAGTTCTCAGGGCTCACTTCTGGCTCTGCATTCAGGGATCACTCCTGATGGGCTCAGGGGACCAAATGGAGTGCCGGGATCAAACCCAGGTGGGCCATGTGCAAAGCAGATGCCCTACCCGCTGTACTATTACTCAGGACCCATCTTCTTTTAATCTTTTGCTTAGTAAAACCCTTTGGGAGTTTGGTTTCCTTTCATTACAAAGAGTGCTTCAGAGGTCCAGGAAGATGTTGCTGTTGGAAATACTTTGGTCCTGAAGCCAGAGAGACCAAGTTGTCTTTAGAGTCACATACTAAATTCTTGGATTTTCTTTTGTCATTTATGTTTTTACATAGTTGTTCACAAGGATTTGTTACAAACATTCAACATTCCAACCTGTCCCACCACCACTGCACCTTCCCACCACCACTATTTCCAAATTTCCCAACCACCCCTTAAGCCTGGCCCCATAGCAGACCCTCAATAATTTACCTTATATTGCTTGTTATAATTTTCTAAAAGAATGATAAAAAATTTTCCTCAGAAGAAAGTGAATATTGTTGTAACTCCTCATGTAGCCATTAAGCCCTTGTATAAGAGATTACTAAACTGTTGTCACAGGTTAATACTTCTGTGTCCTCCTGGGAATATAACCTGGAAAGCCAAAAGCACACAGCAGAAACACCATCTGCACTTTCGTTTTCATAGCAGCACTATTCACAGTAGGCAGAATCTGGAAACAACCAGAGTGCCTAAGAACAGATGGCTGGATAAAGAAACTTTGGTACATCTACACAATGGAATACTATGCAGCTGTTAGGAAAAATGAAGTTATGAAATTTGCCTATAAAAGGATGGACATGGAGAGGATCATGTTGAGTGAAATTAGCCGGAAGGAAAAGACAGATATAGAATGACCACATTTATTTGTGGGATATATATGTATGTGTATATATACTATTATATATAGTATATATAAAACCAGGCAAAACATGGATTAGGAGGTCTTGTCAATAGGTGAAATCAACCACAAGTGTGTGGGAGTCAGAGGTTAGGTAAGACAGAGAAGGGAACAGTGTACTAATAATAGTTGGAAATAATACTAGCCTAGAAATAAGCATTGAATATAGGCAAAGGGATAAACATGATAAACTATAAAAGTATGTATTGCAAACCACAATGTGTAACAGAGAGAGAGAGAGAAATAGAAAGAGTGAAAAGAGATAAAGAGCCTGCCATAGAGGCAGGCTGGGGGGGGAGGGAGAAGAAATTGGGGACATTGGTGGTGGGAAATGAGCACTGGTGGAGGGATGGGTGCTGGAACACTGTATGGCCGAAACCCAAACATGAACTTCTTTGTAATTGTATATCTCACAGTGGTATAATAAGAGATAAAAAATTATATACTAAAGAAATACTTCTGTGTTGACATTTTGTTACTTGAGATTGAATGCCTTCTACATTTTATCCCATCCAATCTGGTGTGGTTCCTGGATTATCAGTATTACAGAGTTTGATAAGTTACTCTAGAAAGTCTGAAATTTTAAATGGGGAGGATAGTGTTCAAGTTAATTTTTTAACTGGGTAGAGAATTTGGGGCATGTGCGTGACTGCTAGGGCTTTAAGAAGTACAGGAAGATGGGAAGAGATAGCTCACCCCAACTCCATGAAAGCCTGGATATTTTAGTCATAAAACCTGCATTTCATTTAGTCACAAAACCTGCATTTCAGCAGATTAATTTTTGGATGAGACTTGTCCCGAGCAGTGGAATTTGGCTTCAGACATGGTCACGATTGTGAAGTGTGGAGGTTTTCAGATGGCTGAGCTGTTAGGGTCAGCACTGGCTCCCTCATCCCCCTCCAGGGTGTCCCAGATGACAGCCTTGAGAGGGATCTGGAAGAATCCCTGCAACTTGTTCATCTCTTTCAAGATTTATTTATGAGTCTCTGGATCATGGCCTGTGAATGAGCTTACTCAGCGCTGGGAGGTGGTTCACATTCCTTCCGTTTTGATGAAGGTCAAAGTATGGGTCTCAAAATACACTTCATTGACAAATTAATGTGTGTCCTTGGAATGGTTTATGCACCAAGTGAATGTAGATCTGGGAGCTCAGGGCGTCAGGAGGGTTAGAGTCTGGGATATTTTAATATTCTCTATTTCCAAACTCAGCAGGCAGCAGGCTAAATCCGTCCACTGATGGGAAGGATGAATTATGAAACAACTCATGTAGGTTTAGAGGTTGCCTAGAGCTGGGGAAGCCACCAGGGTCTACTCAAGCTGATTGGAGATGTTGTTCCCCAGCCAGGAAGGAAGGTCAGGTGTAGACAGGACACTGTGTGTGTGTGTGTGTGTGTGTGTGTGTGCATGTTGGAGATGAGGTGGAATGTGATCTGCACTCAATAGGACCAACAGTTGCTTCTTAAATCCTGGTCAGAAGACAAAGTGGACCACAGCAACAGAAAACCGAAAAAGAACTTACTGGCATCCCCCAAGCATTCTGCAGGACTTGAGGGTGATGCTGCCTCCTCATGGTTGACAATCCACAGTGGGCTGAGGTATATGGAGCCAAAGAAGGAAACAGCAACTTCTTCCTGCTTTGGGTTTAGATACCTCTAACCCCCTAGGGACTGTGCAGACTGGAGGTGACTATATTATGAGAGTTTAGAATCTAGGAATTGTGACCCAATAATCAGGAAGAGTAAGCAGAAGGTGGGGGGTGGTGGTAAATTGTGTTCAGAAGCCAAGGAGGAGAATAAAGGAGCCATTCCTCTGCATTAATATTTCACAACACATCAATAATAACCATTTATTGATGTTCTATGTCTGGCACAATGTAAAGCATGTTACACACATTTACCCAATTGTTCACAACAACCTTGTTGCCCATTATATATCATTATTCTTGTACTTAAAGAGGAAAAACCAAGAAACTGGTATTGTCATTACCATGTCTACAGTTAACAGTTGTAAAATACTAATACATTGACCCTTTTCAAACAGTATCTCATTTAGTCTTTATATGTTTGTAAGGAGGTAGGTTTAGTTCCTATTTTTATTTCCATTATGTCGTTGAAGAAACTCAGGGAGGATGTTTATTTATTAGCTTTTATGAGATTGCAAACCAACCCCAAAATGCATTGGCTTGAAGCAACAGCAATTTTAGTTTTAAAGCAAATGAATTGGCAAAAGGGGCTGTCTATAGCTATGTAGTGGTCTGGTGTCAGCTGACCCAGGTACCCATTAAGCATCTATGCTGGTTAGGTAGCTCTGTTTTAGGCAGTAGTTGATTGTGGGTTGGACTAATGATGGACACTGCTCCTTGTGTGTCTCATCGCCCAGCATGTAGCCAGTGGCTAGAAAGGGTCTGAGGAGTAAACATACTAGACTTCTGATATCCATGCATAAAACACCATCACCTCTACTGAATTCTGTTGGTTGAAGCAGTTTCATCCCTAGCCCAGAATAAAACCCTTATAGGTGAGGCTAAGGGTGAGTCTAGACATAGGGAAGGGTGAAGAATCTGGTCCTTTTTGTAACATGTCACAAGGAAAATTTGTGGTTTAATGAGTTTCTCAGGAAGAGAAAGAATGTACAAAGTTCTCCCTGAGATTTGCAGGCAATGGAGAAGCATGTGTTTTTGAAAAGTAGCTTGGTGTGTCTGGAATATAGTAAGAGGAGAAAGTTGGGGAGAAATTAGTGTGTTTAAAAAGTTTAAATTATAACTTTTAAAAAATGACTTTCTGTGATTTACAATATTGTTAATGATGATTTCCTATGCATGTACTTCCAGCACCCTACCCACACCAGTGTACTCAACTCCACCCTCGACTTGCATGCTTTAGTAGCACAGATATAGAGTGATTAATCTCACCATATTCCAAGGAGGTCAGCACTACTGTTTTGATTTTTAGAAATTGCACTTTTAAAAATATTTTATTATACCACAATGAGATAAACAATTACAAAAATGTTCATGTTTGGGTTTCGCCATACAGTACCAGTACCCATCCCTCCACCAGTGCCCATTTCCCATCACCAATGTCCCTGATTCCCTCCCCCCTCCCCTAGCCTGCCTCCATGGCAGGCTCTTTATCTCTTTTCTCTCTGTCTCTCTCTCTCTCTCTTCCTTCTCCCACACATTGTGAATTGTAATATATATATATTATATATATAGATAATATTATATATATTACAATATATAATATATATATATATATTACAATTATATATTTAGAGAGAGAGGTTATCATGTGTATCTTTGTGCCTGTATTTAATGCTTAGTTCTATGTGGTAATAGTACTTTCGACAATTATTGGCACACTGTTCCATTCTCTGTCTTACCTAACCTCTGCTCCCACACGTTTATGGTAATTTCCACCTTTGACAAGACCTCCTGATCCACCAGCACTTGTTGTTTTTGCTCTTTTGGATATCTGTCAGTCTCTGTGGTGTGAGATGATATCTAATTGTTGTTTTGATTTGCATCTCTCTGATGACTAATGATGATGAACATTTTTTCATATGTCTTTTGGCCATTTGAATTAATCTTTGATAAAGGAGCAAAAAGTACGAAACGGAGCAAGGAAAGCCTCTTCAACGAATGGTGCTGGGAAAACTGGGCAGCTACATGTAAAAAATGAATTTGGACCTCTGTCTAACACCATGCACAAAAAATGAGATCAAAAATGGATTAAAGATCTCAATATCAGACCTGAATCCATAAAGTACATTGAAGAAAATATAGGAAAAACCATCCACGACATTGAAGCTAAGGACATCTTCAAGAAAGAAACACCACTAACAAAACAACTAAAAGATTATCATATGGGACTACATGAAGCTAAAAAAGCACCTCAAAAGAAACAATGATAAAAATACAAAGACAGTCCACAGAATGGGAAAGAATATTAACCCAGTACTCATCTGATAAGGGGTTCATTTCCAGGATATATCAGGCACTGGCAGAACTTTACAAGAAGAAAACAGCCAAACCCATCAAAAAATGGGGAGAAGAAATGAACACAACTTTGACAAGGAAGAAGTTCGAATGGCTAAAATGACACTTTATTTTTCATTGGAAGCACAATGATTTACAAGGCTGCTAATGCTAGGGTTTCATTCATACAATGTTCTACATCCTCCACTAGAGTGTCCGTTTCTCAAGTGCCATTCCTGAACCCCACCATGGTGAGTTTAGTTTTGTGGACCAGTTCTCAGATTCTGTTGACTTTGATCATTGGTTATTTCAATACTACGTTTCTTTATATTCCACACAGGAGAGAGATCATTCTATAACCATCTCCCTCTACTACATGGGGAAATGGGAGATTGAACAAACATGGCCCTTAACAACAACACACCAAAACACGTGTCTTTATGAAAATTAAATTGTATTTAGTTATTGATTAAACAATATATATAAAACGTAAAGTTCAAAAAATTTAAATTTAGGCCTGTGCTGCAGAAAATCAAATACCTAGGAATCAGTTTGACAAAGAATGTAAAGGATCTCTACAAAGAAAAACTACAAAACGTTACTTCAGGAAATAAAAGAAGACCTGAGGAAATGGAGACACATTCCCTGCTCATGGATTGGAAGGATTAACAATATCAAAATGGTAATACTCCCTAGAGCTTTATACAGATTCAATGTGGTCCCTATAAAGATACCCATGATGTTCTTCAAAGAAATTGAACAAACACTCCTGAAATTTGTATGGAATAATAAACCCCATGAATAGCTAAAGCAATCCTTGGGAAAAAGAAGATGGGAGGTACCACTTTATCCAACCTCAAGCTCTACTACAGAGCAGTTGTAATTAAGACAGTGTGGTATTGGTATAGAGACAGACCCGTAGACCTATGGAATATAACTGAATATCCTGAAACACACTCTCAAATATACAACCACTTAATCTTTGATAAAGGAGCAAAAAATATTAAGTGGAGCAAAGAAAGCCTCTTCAACAAATGGTGCTGGGAAAACTGGGCAGCTACGTGTTAAAAATGAACTTAGACCTCCTTCTAACGCCATGCACAAAAGTCAGATCAAAACGGATTATACATCTCAACATCAGACATGAATCTATAAGGTACATCTAAGAAAACATAGGAGAAATGCTCTACGACACCGAAACTAAAAGTATCTTTAAAGACCACACACCACTGACCAAGCAAATGGAAGCAAAGATAAACAAATAGGATTATATAAAATTGAAAAGCTTCTGCACCTCAAAAGAAACGATGACCAAGATACAAAAGACAATCCACAGAGTGGGAAAGGATATTCACCCAATACCCATCTGACAAGGGGTTAATATCCAGGATATATCAGGCACTGGTAGCCCTTCACAAGAAAAAAAAACAGCCAACCCCATCAAAAAATGGGGAGAAGAAATGAACAGAAGCTTCCAAAAAAGAAGAAATTCGAATGGCCAAAAGGCATATGAAAAAGTGCTCTTCATCTTTAATCATCAGGGAGATGCAAATCAAAACAACAATGAGGTACCATCTCACACCACAGAGACTGGCACACATCCCAAACAGCAAGAACAACCGGTGCTGGCGTGGATGTGGGGAAAAAGGACTCTGATCCACTGTTGGTGGGAGTGCCAACTGGTCCAGCCCTTTTGGAAAACAATATGGGCATTCCTCCGAAAACTAGATATTGAGCTCCCATTTGATCCAGCAATAGCATTCCTGAGAATATATCCGAGAGACTGAAGAACACATAGCAGAAACACTATCTGTACTTCTTTGTTCATCTCTGCACTATTCATAATAGCTAGAAACTGGAAACAACCTAAATGCCTGAGAACAGAGGACTGGATAAAAAAACTGTGGTTCATCTACACTATGGAATACTATGTAGCTGTCAGAAAAGAGGAAATTATGAAATTTACCTGCAAATGGATGGACTTGGAGACTATCATGCTGAGTGAAATTAGTCAGAAGGAAAAGGACAGATATAGAATGACTGCATTCATTAATACGACATAAATAGATACCAGTGTTTTACTAAGTGTGGGAAATGGTAACGACAGATTAAAACTCACCATTGAATATACACAAAGAGACTTAAGTGATACACTCTAAATATCTGCATGGCTAGGTACAATGTGTAAAATAAGAGGGAGAGAGATGCAGAGACAGAGAGAGAGACAGAGAGAGAAAGAGAGGAAATGGGGGTACCTGCTATTGAGGCAGCCTGGGGGTGGGTGGGAGGGGTGGGGGTACATTGGTGGTGGAAATGGGGCACTGGTGGAGGGATGGGTGCTGGAATACTGTATTACCAAGAACCAATTATGAACACCTTTGTAATTGTATGTCTCACAGTGGTATAATAAAAAATTTTTTAAAAAATAAAATTAAAAAAGGAAAAAAATAAATAAATATGCTGTTCCACATAGCAGAAAAAAATTTAAATTTAGTGAAATTTCTTTTGTACTTTGGTTTTCCAGACATTTCCATTCCCATGGACAACCCATAGTCCTTAGAACTTTCAGAGACATTTTGTGAGACTTTTAGCGAATATTTATAACTGTAGACTCTTCTCCTAAGTCTTTCTATTTCAGATTTTCTTTAGCAATTACATCTTAGCACAAAAATGATGTTCTCATATATTTTAACAGTTGCTCAGCATTCCATTGTAAAAAATGTACTACACTCTTTAAAACCAATTCTCCTTTGACAGACATTCATGCAACTACAAAAATAATGCATGTCATTTATCATGTTTGCTAGAATATCTATGAGGAATAATTATTTCTTATTGGAGGTGGGAGGAAGCTGGTGTTCCTAAAATTGTGATCTTACCAATAAGTGGAGGATAATGTCAATTCACAAAAAATTTATTTCTTTAAGCAGTAAAAATTGATTCACAATAGCTTAAATTTTAAAGATTTCCTGGGGTTGTAGCAAGAGCAAGTAGGGCAGTTGGTTGTACATAGCTGGCCCAGGTTCAACTGCCAGCACCGTATATGGTCCCCCTAAGCATGGCTAGGAGTGATCCCTGAGTGTAGAGCCAGGAGTAAGCCCCAAACAGAGAACAAATAAAGAATTTCTTAGGACAGCACAGAAGAGATCAGAGACCAGGAGGTCTTTGGAAGGGTAAGAATTAAACAAACTCCTGTGACCTCAAATACAGTGAATTGTGGACTCAACTTTTTAGTTTCTGCCAGCTCCATAACATAATTCTAAGGATTCTCCTTCACATCTTTTTAAGATATGACTACCAGAGAAAGAGAATTTGGAACAACTTGGGTTATATGTTTCTAACTGAACAAGTTGAGTTGGTCTGGGGAAATTGGGACATGCACAACCACTTGGAAAATCTCTATAAAGCCAATCCTCTAGAATTCTGTTTTGACACCACTACTGCCAACATCTTCCTTCTCAGTTTTAAGGACACATCTTTGAGAAAAGAAGTGGGTTTCCCTCTCCCAGGGATCCTAAAGTCCCAGGGATTCTGACCAAATTAATATCTAGAAGATTTGTTGAAAATAAAAATTCTTAGTAAGAGTGTTTGACTATGGTTTACATTTATTTACTAAGAGCACCAAGCCCAGCAGTTTCCCATGATTAATAACGACCCAAAGCAGATGATGTCTTCAAGCTTTGATAATGTTGCTTTGAAACAGTTCTTCTAGGGTAGAACGGTTCTTCTTTTTTCACTCTAACTTCCTAACTGATGAGTTATAAAATATTTATCAGTGGTTCAAAGGCATTGCTTTTATGAATTTAATGCCACCTTGAAAGTACATACTAAGGTAAGCAATTCTGTTTCACCAATTTCCCAGTGTGATGTTCACATGTGCCTCTCTGCATTTGTAAGGATGAGGCTGGGCTTTGTGGATGGCAAGATTCTTGTCTGTATTTCTAAGTGATTTATCCAGCTAAAAAAGACCAGTTACACAGATGAAATAAAAAGGAATATGGGTACATTATTCCCACATGGCTGCTTTTATACATGGCACAACTGGCTTCCATATGAAAGTTTTATAAGTTTTATTAAGTGTCTGATTTTTTTTTATTCTTCATGTTGTTTTTTGGGCCACATCTAGAAGTACTCAGGGGTTTACTCCTGGTTTCGTGCTCAGGGATCATCCTGGCAGTACGCCAGGGGCCATATGTGGTATGTGGTGCTGGAATTGAACTGGGGTAGGCCAGGAGCAGGGCAAGCATCTTAACATTTGTACTCTCTCCCAGCCCCATGTTATGTTTTTAAGGAACTGACAGATGTCCTAAAAGTACCCCCAAATGGGCTTCTTGTATCTCATTTGCCAGTATTGAAATATGGCATTTCCCACCCAAAAAAGCAATCAGGGAAGGTTATCTTTCATCTGAATTCATTGGAGCCCCAAATAAATTCAGGTATTTGCTGGTAATCAATAATTATGAATGTCAGTAGAATCTGACCAAGTCGTTTTAATTCCAAAGGGACAGAGGAAAACTCTCATTTATTCATGTTTGTTTTTTTACTAGGTGATAAACATTGCCCTAAGTTCTTTACAATGAATCATCTCAAGCTAATTCTTACAACAAATATTCATGTACTCTTCTATGTTTATTCAGGTTATCATCATCAACATTATTTAGATAAATTGGTTACGATAGTGTTGATATGCAGGGTTTGGATAAATAAAGTTATTGCAGTTCACCAAAGTGGACTAGACACTGTTTTTAGAGATGGAGGTATATATGATTTGGGCCACACTACAGTGCTCAGGGCTTACTCTTGGCTTCTGTGCTCAGGAATCACTCCTGGCAGGGCTTGAAGGACTGCATGTGGCTCCAGGGGATTGATTTGGGATCAGCTGCATGCAAGACAAGTGCCTAAACCTCTGTCGTGGTTCCAGATTACTGCCCTTGGATCAAATCTTGCCACTTCTTATCTTTGTGACTTAGACTGTTACTTGATTGTAATATATCTCAGTTTTCTCATCTTCAAAATGGGCTATAATATTAGTGCCGCATCATAGGACAGTTGTAAGAATTTGTAAGTGTGAAGCACTTACAAACTGCCCCAAAGAACTAGTACATGTGAGCACTTAAGCCACCTCTTTGGGGTGTACTGTGTTGAAGATATTTTGGTGCTTAATTTGCTTTGATAGATTCATTCATTCGAATCTTGAAAGCCAGTTCCCTGAGGTTGTTCTTATTGTTTGTTTTTAAGAATGACATAAATATTAATGCTTGATTCCTGCTGTTAATGCAGAGCAAGAAAAAAAATAATAGCTAGTATTTGAGTTCTCCACCATTTGGTCTTTCTAAACACAGATTAGCTGTACTTCAGGATTGCCTCTGGAATTGTGAAAGATGGAGGCCCTCAGATGAGTCAACTTGAGAGGGCTGACTTGGCAAAGAGAAAGGATCACTTTGTTTTTTTTTCATAGTTGGGGCTAAGCCTTCATTTGTAGAACCCACGATTTTCCTGGGTACCAATGTTACTTTCTGTACATACATTTTAATCATATGTGTTTATATGCATGTGTTGGAGAATTAAGCTTCTCAATATTGTCCATGCTGGGTCCAAAAAATGAGCACATTGCTTTTCTCTCTTTACTTGCAGTTCCTGCTCAGTTAAATACTGTCTGGGTACAAGAGGTCAGAGCATTAGATTTTAGTTCTCTTGACTTGACTGCAGACTGTCACTCTTACATTTAGACCTTCAACTTCCCATTATAGAGGACAATATCTGGAAGTTCTTCTTGTTCTATGGTTTCCAAGTATTCACAGACAGAAGCTCTTGGATTTTGGAAGCACCGTGTGCCTGGGAGATTTTAGCTTTTAAGTGTCACTTGGAAGATTGCCTCAATTTATTACGTATCTTGTTGCTGAGAGATACTTCCAGGGAAGCAAAAAACTAAGCTCCTTTTCCTTCCTCAAATGTGGTGTTTAAATAAAAATTCGGTTTCACAAAGCCAATATAGAGGAACAGACGGAAATGGACAGGGTTTCTTCTGTCTTTGGACCATCTCAGAGGGGACTGGGCACAGTAAGATATCCATTCAACCAGAGGAGTTGCTGCATTTGCAGAGAACAGAGGAATCACCTGCAGAAAGAAGGAAAGGCTGGTGGCTGTGATGTTGGTTTGTTCTCACAACTGAATAAGGTCAGCCTGAGGGGCCTTGAGGATAGATGGGAAGGTGAACCAGGCTGAGTAGCTGTTAAAAAATTCATACACTGTCATATTGCAAGACCCCCCCCCCTTGGGGTATGATGGGAAAATGACCCATTGAGCTGACTTTGAGTTTAAGACAAAGCAGCTTAGTCTCAAAGCAGTGGTAGTCTCCGGGCATGTGGGGCTGGGGTAGGATAGTATGTACTTGATTGTCGGGAAACGCCGCCAGGGTCCTGGATAGTGCTGGGAAGCGAAGTTTCCCTTTTACCTCCGAAGCCAGCGGGAATGGATGAAGACTTAGGAATCCGATGCAGTTTTAAAAGGCTTTACTTATTACAGATTCAGGCTTACAAGTCAGCAATAGGAAAAAACCCTGTGCTTAGGATTTCCGCTAGAACCCCAGCCACGTGTAGGCCAAGAGGGTGGCCACCAAGTGTAAAGGGCCTGCAAAGAGGGAGACAAAGACAAGACTCCCAAGAAGAGTGCAAGCCCCAAAAGAGAGCCCCAAAAAAGAGAGAGAG
This sequence comes from Cryptotis parvus, assembly GCA_021461705.1. Classification (NCBI taxonomy): domain Eukaryota; kingdom Metazoa; phylum Chordata; class Mammalia; order Eulipotyphla; family Soricidae; genus Cryptotis; species Cryptotis parvus. The sequence goes on along the minus strand of JAJIBD010008564.1, from coordinate 6,137 downwards.
CGAGAGAGAGGAAGCAGGCTGGTTTATACCCCTGCAACTTAGACCTTCCACTATTATGGGAAGCAGGAAGGGTCAAATGCCCTTAGATAATTTTTCCCAGCACCTCACCTAGGCCCTATTATATGCTAATGTTTTGAGCCAAGATTTGCCTGGAAATGCCTTATAGGGTAGAGAAGGGGGGTTTCTGAGATGGCATGTCTCTGTACCAAAGACTAATACTAATGCCAGTTAAATATTTCTCCAAGCCTTTACAAGAGTTTCGTCTACTTCACGGTAGTTTTGTATTTTAGTTGCCTTTGAGTTATTAGGGGAGCCATGCTTGCTTGCTTGGAGGCAAACAGCATTTCTCTCTGGTCTAATTACTTAGAGATCCAGTGTTGCCAGGCAAATATGCTGGTAAGATCTAGCTAGTCCCACAATGATTGTGGTAGCATGAGAGAATATTTATACCAGCCAGTATAGAATACATGGTCAGATATACTGCCACATTTAGACTATCCCCTATCTATGAAGTGACCTGCAGGAGGCAGTCCAGGGCAGATGCAGAGGTTCTTAGAGGAGTCCAGCAACACTTGATCCCCCTTTGAGGCTTTGCTTGTTTTTCTTAGAGCTAAAAACACTCTCACATATCCAGGTATTCTTGCTGCCCCCAGAACTTTTACCATCATGCTTTGCCAAGCCAATGTTGATTGATTCAGTCACACTCTTTCCTAGTTTTTCCCTATCCTCTTCTCCTGACCATCAATCTTACTGCATTCATTTTTTGGTACAGTGTGGTGGGGTAAGAAGCATTATAGTTCAGTCTTAGATGGTGGTCTTGGGCCTTTTACCCATGACAATGGGAACTTGGATGAGTTTCTTGATCTTCATGAGCCTCAGTTTCTGAACTTTTTGAGATGGATACCTAGCAGAGCCTCACAACAAGCCAGACAACCCCCTACTCCACGAGGACCTCCATTTTCCACATCCGGACTCCCCCCCTCGCCAGAACTCCACCCAGCAGACCAGTCTATCACAGCCCGGCTAGTGGTTCATCAATAAATGCTGGATTTTGAGATGACTACAAGAGTATGCTACCCCACACGGCAGAGCCTGGCAAGCTACCCATGTTGTATTTGATATGCCAAATACCAGTAACAATTATAGACCTCATTCCCATGACCTGATGGAATGGTTTGCGGCTCTTTATGTTCCTGGAGCAAGCAGGTGCCCTTGGGCTCTACTTGCATGAGGCAGGTCATATGGAGATGTTACTGGTGCCCGCTCGAGCAAATCGATGATAAACGGAAGACAGTGATACAGTGATACAATTATATTAATTAAAAGGTTATATTAGCAAGCTCACCTAAACACTGTCTCCTTACCTTTCTGCACCGAAATTAATTTTCCATTTCTGTCTCATATTATCCTTACTGGGCATTAGCATTTGGGGGAATGAAAAAAAAGCCAGTTCTTGGGCTAAACCCTACTCAGCCTGGGGTTTGGTGCTCTTTAAAAAGCTCTTCCGCTGTCTGTGTTTGGTTTTGTTAAAGACATTGGACACATGCTGATTAAGTGCTCAGTATTCTGAACTCAGATAGCATCTCTTCCCATTGTTTTGGACCACCTCCCAAAGTCACTAAGTCTTCCGTGCTTTATTTTGACAAAGAGTAGGTGATTAATCAAAGTTGGGTGACTAGATCTCTCCCCAGTGTATGGATATTTGTTTTCATTGGCACTTGACAGAGCAGGACTATCTCCCTCTCCTGCATAAAGGGGGAAGGAGAGGAATACAAATGTGCGAAAATCTCAGGGCAGGGTCCTTGTTGCTAAGAAGACATTCTCAGGCATGATGGCTGAGACTTGGGGAGCTAGGTAAGCACTGTGGAGCTGATAGGGCAGAGCTTTATCTTCAGCAATGCAGAAGCAGGAAGCAAGACAAGATGAACTTGAGGGTTGTTGCTGAGGGGTGGGGGTGGGTGCATGGAGAAATGAGGAAGGAGGGAGGCAGCAGCTGTAACACACAGAGTGCTTTTTGCCCCACATGCTCGACCCACTCTGATCTCATGGGTGAAGTGCCCGGGAGGGAGAGCTGGTAAGTCTGCAGGAACTCGTAAGTGGCATGGAATGATCTTGCTCAGGTTACCCAGATTCACTCTTTATACTCACAGAAAAGAGTTTCAGAAGACGAATAAGGAAGTAAGGTAATTTTTTTTACTAAGATGAGAGGGAGAAAAGGAAACACGTTCAAGAGAGAATGTGGGCATCGTCAAAGAGGGGAGAATCCTGCGGATGTAAAAAGAAAAGAACTACAAACCTGAGTTGGTATTTGGGTGACTCCAGAATTGGAATGTACACAACTTGCTTTTTGAGAGTTTTTCTAAACCACTCCTGACTAGGAGGCTTTCTATGTAAGTAAGAATCTGTGATTATTATGAGAAAAGAAGGGGACTGTAGTGTGTTTCTTTTTCCTTAGTTTTATCAGGGTCTTTTGTCCTGGCTGAAGTTTCTCCTCTTTTGAAGAGACCCAGCATTCTCAGATTGGGTTGGCCTTATTCTGGGTCTTACCAGGCCTAAGTTCCTATGGAATCATTTCCAATGGGGGTCTGACATTTTTGTTTTTGAGTTGGCAATAAAAGTAGTTCTTTTTACTTATTTGTTTTATTGAACCATGTGATGAGTAGTTCTTTTTAGATTATATTTTGGTTTTATTATTTCTTCAAGCTCATTGCCAAGGGGTTCCCCCCGCCCATAACTACCAACTTCAAGGGAATTGGGAAGTTCTAGGATGCTTTGGACAGCTGTGCTGGACCCTGAGAAAGGAGACAGGTTTGCATGCTGAAAGTAGCTTTCTGGACTAGTCCTCTCTCCCAGTTATATCTTGTAGGAGACCTTACAACCATAAGTTCTTATCCCACCCAGACGTCACTGCTGACAATTACTGTACAGTCCAAATTTTCTGGAATTCTTCTGCCCTAGAGGTGTCATTCTTCAACCATGTAGACTTGGATACCAATTGCTGGTGGTCTGGAAACATCCCTCCCTTCCCATGGAGGGATGATGTCTGTTGGTAGATAAACTTCCAGGCATCCCCTGCCCTTAGAGGATGACAGACATGAAGCTTGTTCTGCATTATTTTTAGAGGGGCCCTAGATCCTCCAAGTAATAGCACCACTGCCATGAACACCTGACTGTTTTTTCTCCTTTCCCTGCCTTCCTCTGTCCTTTTCGGATCAACTGTAAATAAGGTGCTTGGGCCTAAACAAAGCCTTATTACTGGATCTGCTGCTGTGGGCGCAGACATCTATATTTCATCAACCTTTTCTTATTCACAGGAGTTTTGTATCTCTTCACACATCTATCCTGTGAGATGAATTGGTCAATATTCTCTGCCGCTACATTACATTTCACACTTTCACACCTGCATTTCCTCCCAGCATCTTTATGTATGGTGAGAGGAAAGAAATTGCTGTGCAGTGCAGGGTTTTCCGATCTGAAGGTTGTGATCCATGATGTAGTTACAAATCAATTATATTTCTTAAATAAAGGGAATGAATATAATGTATCTGGGTTTACAAACATTATAAAGGTACATATTGTTACATGAACTTTTTTTTTTTTAAGTATTTTTATTATACCACCGTGAGATATACAAATAAAAAAGATATAGGCAATTAAAAAAGTTCATGTTTGGGGTTTTAGGTCATACAGTGTTTCAGCACCCGGGGCCCCTCCACCAGTGCCCATCTCCCACCACCAACATCCCCGGTTCCCTCCCCTTTCCCAGCTCCTGGCTCCATGGCAGGTTCTTTATTTCCTTTTCCTACCCTGTCTCTCTTTTCTCTTTCCTTCCCTTCCAGACTATGGATTACAGAACACAATAAAATGGCTGCTCAGGATGTATCCTTTTTGCCTCTAATTTAAATGCTCAGTTCTAGGTTGGGCATTCGTAACTTCCGACTTATTATCCCTTAGCACTCTGTTCCATTTCTTCTCTCTCTCTTTCCTTACCTCAAAACTTTGACTCCCACACGCTGTGTGATAATTTCCACCTTTGACAAGACCTCCCTGATATATGTTGTTTTCTCACTTGACCTTGGATATTGGTACCATAATATGTACATATATATTTATGCCATGCAAATAAATGCAGTTCTGTATTTTATGCAAGATCCAGCGACCCGGTTCTCATCTTTGTTTTCTAATGATGCATTTCACTTACTAAATATCCATTTAATTAAAGTGAACAAATCTACTTGCCAAATGTGAATTTTAACAACCAAATGAACACAGCTGTATTTATATATAGTTTGGATGTTAAACATGTGATTTATTATTTAAAAACTTAAACTGAGGCTGGTGGCCAGGAGAGAAACTGAGGATATTGTGGAGGAAAAGGTATTGGTGCTTGATCACATATGTCTGAAACTCAATCATGAATAACTTTATAACTTGGTAGTTTTATGGTGATTCAATAAATTAAAAAAATAAAACTTAATTTGATAAAATGTCCACTACCTGGAATTAGGCAAAAAGAATTATTATATAGATAATAAGAATATAACTCCTAAAATAAAAATTGGCAAGTTTGACATAAAATTTTGCCCTTTCAAATACAATGTTAAGATAATGAAAAGATAATCCTAGACGCTAAAGATAAATTGTTGTTTGAAATCACAGATCTAACAAATTATTTATGTCTAGAATATCTGAAATTCAATTCATACAACCTAACTTGAATATGGGCAAAAAAGAAGACACACAGAGGTCAAATGAAAGTGTTAAAATATGCCAACATCACTAGTCATTAGAAAAAAAGAAGAACAAATCCATATTGAGATAACTCAGACCTGTCAAAATAGATAAAATAAAAAAAGCATTCTTTTAAACCAAATATCAAGTATTTTTAACATCAAGCGCTAATAGACACACGGGCAACTAGGGCTTTACCATATTTTTGATGGGAATGAAGAATGGCTTACCCACTCTAGAAGATAACAATGTTTTAAAAATACAACTTACAGCTGATCCAAGAGTCTCCTGAGAAATGAAATAAAGGAAAACTTGTATTCACATAAAGCCAAATACATATTTCAAAAAAGCTCTATCATAATCATCCTGAAGTGAAAACAACTCCACAGTCCTTTCAGCAGTGAGTGGAAAAATAAAAATATGGAACTTCCATAACAAGATAATAAATTGCAGTAAGAAAAAGGAACAAACTATTAATGCACACAACAGACTTTGGATAAATTTCAAAGGTATTATGCTGAAAGGAACCAGTCTCAAAGAGTAGCCAAAAAAATCTTTCTATATGCAGGGGAGAGGGAGTTTTGACTAAAAAAGAGAATTTTTGGGGAGTAATGGAATGGTTCTGAATCCTAATTATGCTGGTGCTATAACTCTGTATACATTAACATTGTTAGAACTGTAAATTAAAATATTCTTGTATGATTTTCTTTTATCAATTTTATCAATTTTCTTGTATGAGTTTTAGGGACCTTTTCACCACATAGAATAATGTTGATGCTTTTGTATTCTATACATTTGCCTGATCCAAAAACTCACAGTTCATATGTGCCTTGTCTAAAGTGTGGAGTTATGTGTTAAGTGTCTACTGGGTTTTGATGGCTTGTACATTTGAAAAGGAACAAAATGTCTAACATTGATTTTCATGTTGATTATATAATGGAACAATAATGTTTGGATAGACTGGGTTAAATAAGACGTGCCATGAAAATTAATGTTTTAAAAATTTTTGTACCAAGGCCGCTGTGATATACAAAGTTATTTAGTTGAGTTTTAGGTATATAGTGTTCCAACACCCCCATTACCAGTGTCCATTTTCCTCTGCCAGTGACCTCAGTTTCCCTCTTACTTCTCAGCCTGCTTCCCTTGACAGGGACTTTTAAAAAAGTATTTTATTATACCACTGTGAGATATACAATTACAAAGATATACAATTAAAAAAGTTCATATTTGGGTTTTGGTCATACAGTGTTCCAGCACCCATCCCTCCACCAGTGCCCATCTCCCACCACCAAAGTCCCAGGTTCCCCCCCCCACTTCCCCAGCCCGCCTCCATGGCAGGTTCTTTATTTCTTTTGACAGGGACATTTTAAAATTTAGTTGTAGTCTGGATCTCAGGCTATGGAAAA
>JAJIBD010008563.1:0-67295 GCA_021461705.1 Cryptotis parvus | reverse complement strand
GGAAGTAAAAGACATTAAGGATATCCAGATAGGGAAAAGAAGCCAAACCATCACTATTTACGGATGACCACGATACTATACCCAGAGAACTCTAATCTCTATTGAAAAACTGCTAGAAACAATGGATATGTATAGTAGAGTGGCAGGTCACAAAACCAATACCCAAAAAGTCTATAGCCTTCCTATATGAAAATAATAAAAGAGAAGAAGGTGGTATTTAAAAATGTTCAAAATTGTGTTTCAGAAAATCAAGTACCTTGGAATTAGCTTAACTAATGATTTAAAGGACTTGTATAAAGACAACTTCAAAACGGTAGCTTCAAGAAATAAAAGATGACATGAGGAAATGGAAACACATTCCCTGCTTGTAGTTTGGGAGAATCAACATTGTAAAATGGCAATACTCCCTAAAGCATTATACAGATTCAATGCAGCCCCTATAAGGATACCCATGATATTTTTTCAAAAGAAATTAACCAAACACTCCTCAAACTCATATGGAAAAATAAACTGACACAAATAGCTAAAGCAATCCTTGGGAAAAGAAGATGGGAAGCATCACCTTCACAACTTCAAACTGTACCACAAAGCAGTAGTAACTAAAATAGAATGGCATTGGTATAGAGAAAGACCTGTAGACTGAAGGAATAGAGTTGATTCCTACAAATCAGCGAAGCGGAGATGGTGTAGTTGCAGACCATGTATCTTCACTCCAGTTCCTTCCCATTCTAATTGTTGCATGATGTTCTCGAGGGTGGCGCTGAAGAGTTTTGGTGAAATGGTATCATCCTGTCGAACCCCCTTTTGACATCAATGATCACTTCTTTGTAGAATGGTGAGATCCTGGTGGTGAATCCGTAACTAGAGCTCATGAAGGATCTTGATGTATTGGGTTGGAACACCCTGTTTGGCTAGGGCTTTGATGACTGCTTCAGTCTCCCACAGAATCAAAGGCTTTCTGTAAATCAATGAACATGAGACAGAGCGGCATCTTGTACTCTCTACAAACCTCAATGAGCTTGGTTACTGTGTGGATATGGTCGATTGGACAAGCTGCCTTTCCACAAGCCAGCTTGTCATGGTTGTCCCTTCATCTAGTGTTCTGCCAATCCTGTTCAGGATGACTCGTGTAAACAGCTTGTAGATGATGGACAACAGGAAAGATGGGGCAATAGTCGCTGATGACATCGTTCTAATAACACCAAATATTAGCCAAGCGGCACAAATGCTGGCTGACTTTGACCGAGAATGTGGAAAGATAGGTCTATAGCTGAATCTAAAGAAAACTATGTTTATGAAAAATTAACTAGTTCCAGAGGCCCCATTCACTCTCAATGGAACAAACATCTCTGAATGCAGCAGTTATGTGTACCTAGGTTGAGAAGTCAACATGATGAACGACCTAAAACCTGAGCTGCGCAGGAGGAAGAGAGTGGCATGGAATGCCTTCAAAGGCATTGAAGAAATAGCTAAAAGGACAAAGAACCTCTGACTCGGTCACATCTCTTTGACTCCACCATTCTCCCTGCATTAACATACGCCTCAGAGACCTGGGCCCTACGAAAGTAGGATGAGAATGATATTCGGGTCTCCCAGAGAGGAATCCAAAAGAGCTATGCTTGGAATATCACGCCTACTCAAGTGAGAGAAGGAATCCGGAGTTCTGACCTCCGTCACTATTCCAGAATCAGGGACGCTGTCTCTTTTGCCAAGACACCGAAAATCAGATGGGCTGGACTTGTAATGCGATTTGGAGACAACCGCTGGACTAGAGCCATTACTGACTGGATCCCACGGGATGTCAAAAGACCACGTGGCAAGCCCACTTACAAGATGGTCAGACTTCCTTGGGAAGACCCTGAAGGAACGGTTTGAGGCTCTTCATATTCCTGAATCAAAAATGCCATTGGGCTACATTGGCACTTGATAGGGTCCAATGGAAATGTTACTGGCACCCACTCGAGCAAATCAATGAATAAAGGGATTCAAGTGATCAAGTCATCTACAAATACATGACCACTTAACCTTTGATCACGATCACTATCTTCCCGTTAATCATCTATTTGCTAGAGCGGGCACCAGTAATATCTCAATATGTCCTGTCACATGCTGTAGAGCCAAGGGCATCGGCCTGGTACAGGAACATAAAGAGCCTCAAACCATTACTATTAGGTCATGAGAATGATCTAATATAATTGTTACTGGCATTTGGCATATCAAATACAACACGAGGCAGCTTGCTAGGCTTGCCGTGCGGGAGGCATACTCTATAAACACCTCCAAATAAAGCCTTTATTGATGAACACAGCCGGGCTGTGATGGGCTGGTCGGCTGGGTGGAGTTCCCTGATGAGAGGGAAGTCCAATGTGGAAAATGGCAGCGCCCATGGAGTGGGTGGGGGGTCGTCTGGCTTGTTGTGAGGTTCTGCGGGGTGGTGGGCCAAGGCTGGAACCCACCATGCCTCCCGACTGCCTCATGAACGGCTGGGCACAGGGAGAGCAAGGAACCGCTCTGCCCCATGTCTGAGAGTCTCTGGACCAGCATACCTGGGTCGGATTGAGGAAGAAACTGCTCCAGGGGTGGGTGTCGATGATCCGGGCTGTGATGGGCTGGTCGGCTGGGTGGGAGTTCTGATGAGAGGGAAGTCCAATGTGGAAAATGGCGGCGCCCATGGAGTGGGTGGGGTCGTCTGGCTTGTTGTGAGGTTCTGCCGGGTGGTGGGCCAAGGCTGGAACCCACCATGCCTCCCGACTGCCCCTCATGAACGGCTGGGCACAGGGAGAGTAAGGAACCGCTCTGCCCCATGTCTGAGAGTCTCTGGACCAGCATACCTGGGTCGGATTGAGGAAGAAACTGCTCCAGGGTGGGTGTCGATGATCCGGGCTGTGATGGGCTGGTCGGCTGGGTGGAGTTCTGATGAGAGGGAAGTCCAATGTGGAAAATGGCGGCGCCCATGGAGTGGGTGGGGTCGTCTGGCTTGTTGTGAGGTTCTGCCGGGTGGTGGGCCAAGGCTGGAACCCACCATGCCTCCTGACTGCCTCATGAACGGCTGGGCACAGGGAGAGCAAGGAACCGCTCTGCCCCATGTCTGAGAGTCTCTGGACCAGCATACCTGGGCGGATTGAGGAAGAAACTGCTCCAGGGTGGGTGGTCGATGATCCGGGCTGTGATGGGCTGGTCGGCTGGGTGGAGTTCTGATGAGAGGGAAGTCCAATGTGGAAAATGGCGGGCGCCATGGAGTGGGTGGGGTCGTCTGGCTTGTTGTGAGGTTCTGCCGGGTGGTGGGCCAAGGCTGGAACCCACCATGCCTCCCGACTGCCTCATGAACGGCTGGGCACAGGGAGAGCAAGGAACCGCTCTGCCCCCAGATCGCATAACCTTTGATAAAGGAGGAAAAAATTACTAAGTGGAACAAGGGAAAGCCTCTTCAATAACTGGGCAGCTACATGTGAATAAATGAACTCAGAAGCTTAATGCCATGAAAAGACATCAGATAAAAATGGATTAAGGCTCTCAATAGCAGACCTGAATCCATAAAGTACATCAAAGAAAACATGGGCAAAATCTTCCATGACATTGAAGCTAAAAGGCATCTTAAAGATTAAACACCACCAACAAAGCAAGTGGAAGCAAAGAAAAACATATGGAGACTCAGACACATGGGGAGAGCTGCTATCCGGCTCTCCCTAGTTCAGCTGTTCATGAGGCACCCAGGAGGGAAGATGGGTTTTAGGCCAGTCCACCACCTCAGTAGGGCCTCAGAAGCAGCCAGATTAAACTCACTCACCTTAATAGCAGCCATATTCAAGGTCTGGACTCCACAGCTAATCAGAGCCCCACCCAAGAGAGAAGCTGATCTCAAGCCCGGCTCTCCAGGGCCCCCTCACAGCAGAGCAGCTGAGTTCAAGCGTAGGTAGGCAGTTCTTGGAGGCAAAAGTCAAGAGGCATTCATGGAGATGAAACTGGGATCCCCTTTCCCTCTCTGCCCCATCTGGGAGGCCTGGTGAACCCACCCATGAACTGCCTCAGGGCTATTGGCCATCATGCAGAGACTCAGACACTAGGGGTAGAGCTGCCATATGGCTCTCCCCCAAGTCACACCGACGGCTTGCAACCTTGTAGTACATCAAACTAGTGGAACCAAGCACATTCTAGAAACTCAGAAAGTAAATTCAAAAACAGAAGAAATCAGATAACCTCTCGCAACACAACCACAGTCACCCCTCTGGTCCAGACTCCACGGCTGGACACAGCCCGACTCCAAGAGAGAGAAGCCAAATTCAAGCCCAGGCATGCGGGACTCAGCGACTATGCCAACGAGAATTTTAGGGAGCCTGAACTGGGGACACCTCCCCTACCTTGGCTCCCACAAAGGCCTGGTGGCCCTGTTCAGAACTGCTGCTTGGGCTCTCTGCCAGATACCAGGTATATAGGAACAGGGTGGAGTCTCTGCCTGTCTGCCCTGTGCTAGACGGATGGGGTGTCTTGGGGTGGGAACAGGTTTTTGCTCCTTGGCCTTTCCTCCACCAGGCTCCCAGAAGTCAGCAAACCTTGTGCAACACAACCACAGTCATTCTTTGGTCCGAACTTCACAGCTGGACACAGCCCGATCCCCATGGTGCGCAGATGCCTGCGTGATATCTCAAAACCTGGTATACTACAAACGTGAGGGAGTCAGAGGCTAGGTAAGACAGAGAAGGGAACAGTGTGCTGATAATCATTGAAAATGATGATACCATTTGGAACTGAGCATTGAATATAGACAAAAAGATATATATGATAAACCTCTAAATTTATGTATTACAGTCCACAATGTGTAAGAAAGGGAAGCTAGAAGGAGAGAGACAGGAGAGAGAGAGAGAGAGAGAGAAAAAGGGAGATAAAGCACCTGCCATGGAGGCAGACTGGGGGAGGGGGAGGGAAGTGGGGACATTGGTGGTGGGAAATGGGCACGGTGGAGAAATGGGTGCCGGAACACTGTATGACCGAAACTCAAACCTTAACATCTTGGAATTGTATATCTCACGGTGGTATCACTTCTTGCATAAATTGTCTTCCCATTGTTCATCTATTTGTTCTAGTTGGCACTAGTAACATCTCCATAAGTATTGTTGCATGCTAGTGTGCCAAGGGCATCTGCTCACTCCAGGAACAGAAAGAGCCTCAGACCATTCCTTCAGGCCATGGGAATGAGGTCTATAATTGTTACTGGTTTTTGGCATTCAAATAAGACACGAGTAGCTTGCCAGGCTCTGCCGTGCAGGTGGTATAATCTCAGTAGTAGGCTCTCATCTCTCACCATCTCAAGGTGATATAATAAAATATTCAAAAAAGAAAAGATAAACATATGGAAATACATGAAATTAAAAAGCTTCTGCACCTCAAAATAAATGGTGACTAAGATATAAGAACAGCCCACAGAGTGGGAAAAAATATTCAACAGATGCTTATCTGGTAAGGGAGATAATACCCAAGATATATAAGGCACTGGTAGAAGGAAAAAACAGCCAACCCCATCAAAAATGGGGGAGAAGAAATGATTAGCAACTTCCTCATAAAGAAATTAGAATGGCCAAAAGACGTATGAAAAATGCTCATCACCAATCTTCAGGAAGATGCAGATTCAAAACACAATGAGAAATCATCTCACACTAGAGATGGGCTTACATTCAAAAGAGCAAGAACAATCAATCAGTGCTAGTGTGGATGTGGGGAGAAGGGAACTCTCATTCATTGTTGGTGGGAATGTTGACCGGTCCAGCCATTTTGGAAAACAATATTCCTCCCAAAACTAGAAATTGAACTTCCATTTCACCCAGCATCACCATTCCTGGAAAGTACCCTGGTGGCCCAAAAACACACAGCAAGCAAAAAATACCATCTGCACTTTTATGTTCATCCCAGTATTATTCACAATAGCTAAAATCTGGAAATAACCTGATTGCCTGAGATCAGATGACTGGATAAAGAAACAATGGTACATGTGCACAAAGGAATACTATGCAGCTGTTATGAAAAACAAAGGTATGAAATTTTCCTATAAATGGATAGTATCATGGAGAGTATCATGGAGAGTATCATGGAGAGTATCATGCTGAGTGAAATTATCCAGAAGGAAAAGGACAGATATAGAATGACTGCATTAATTTGTGGGATATAAAAAAATAATATGAGACTAACATCCGAGGCCAGGCAAAACAGGGACCTGGAAGACTTGTCAATGAGTGTGTGGGGTCAGAGGTTAAGTAAGATAAAGAACCAGTGTTCTAATAGTTGTTGAAAATGGTAATGCCAGATTAGAACTGATCATTGAACATAGGCAAAGGGATATACACGATAACCCCCTAAATGTATGTATTGCAAGCCACAATGTGTAAGAGAAGGGAAAAAGAGAGAAGAAGAGGAGCAGGATAAAGAAGAGAAGGAGGAGGAGGAGGAGGAGAAGGAGCAGGAGGAGAAGGAGGAGAAGGAGAAGGAAGAAAAGTGCCTGCTGTAGTAGTGTAATAACATTAAAAAATAAAGCTAAGAATCAAAGTAACATGTCTTCAGGGTGACTTTTTATAGTATGGAGGTTTTGGAATCCATTAATCTGGGGACCTCCAGGTTGGCCAACAACTCCCTAATGAGCAATATTCCTGGGCACGACTCCTACCACATGGTCTGGCCTAAAGTATATTTAGGCCCATTAATGTCAAGAAAAGAAGTCTTTTCTTCATCTTCATCTTCATCTTCATCTTCATCTTCATCTTCATCTTCATCTATATCTTCATCTTCATCTTCATTTTCTTCCTTTTCCTATTCCCCTTTTCTTCCTCTTCTCCTCCTCCTTCTCTTTCTCCTTCCCCTTCTCCTCCTCCTCTTCCTTTTCTTCCTCCTTCCTTCACTTCCTCTTCCTCCTCCTCCTTCTCCTTCTTCTCCTCCTCCTCCTTCTCCTCATCCTTCTCATCCTCTTCCTTCTTTTACTTCTCCTTCTGCTTCTTCTGCTTCTTTTAGAAAACTGTTTTGACTCTGGCCCTATGGTTTGTATCTTCAGCCCTACCTTCTCCCTACCCTTCCTTCTTTACCTCCTCAACTCTGGTCTCCTTTCCTTACTCAGGATACTGTCAGCCCCTCTCTTCTGGCAGCAGCAACAACCATCCTGGTAAATGAGTGGGTCTTGGGTCTTTCAGTTTCGGATATTCTCACCACTGTCACACTGCCAGCATGAGGCACAGAGGATCACAGGTGTGTTCATTTCACTTCTCCAGTGATGCAGTTGGAACACAATATCCACCACCTCGCAGCAACTCTTCATGTCATGTGCCCCTCATCTATTCCTCGTTCACCAGTTCTATGGTGGTTTGCTATCAGGGACGAGTCTCTGCAACAGTACGTGTCTTTGTCCATTGCTTCCAGGATGACCTTTAACATCTTAGATCTTCCAGGTCTTGACAGAACCCTTTGTTACAGACTTCTTCTAGGTCTACCTTCACATGCACAACCAAATGATTCAGGAGGGCATAAATTTCAAGGACTGCCTTGAGGGCTGACAGCCTTACTCGCTGTCTCCTGTGTGCTCATAATCCCACTCTCTTGTTGCTGAAATAAAGCCTGGATTTCAGTCCAATCTCCTCTTTCTTTCCTGGTGGTGTTCCCTTTGGGAGTCCTCCTCTTCTACCAAAGCACCTCAATATAGAGCCTTCCAATTCATTAAATAACTTCTGAACAAAGGTTGCTTTTGCAAAAAAAAGTAGTCTTGTGTATGCATGTTAAGGGAAGAGCCCTGCATGTGCCCAGGGGCTTCAGAGAGAGAGAGAGAGAGAGAGAGAGAGAGAGAGAGAGAGAGAGAGAGAGAGAGAGAGAGAGAGAGAGAGAGAGAGAGAGAGAGACAGAGAGACAGAGAGACAGAGAGAGAGACAGAGAGAGACAGAGAGAGAGAGGAGAGAGAGACAGCTAAGTAAAGTCACAGTCAGCTGTAGTATTGCTTTCCCAGGTTAAAGGTTCTGGTCCACCTTCCACTGGCTCCCTGGAAGAACAAGAAGGGTCCACTTGTGTGGCTGCTCCATGAATCCCTGGACAAACTCCCCAAATTCCTAACAAACTGTTGCTTCACCCAGATCCATAGAAGGCTTTCATAGTCAATTGATAAAAAAAAATGCTCAACTAGCCTTATTATGAACCCGACTCTGTGTTTTGCCTTCGGATCAAGCTCAGCACCAGACAGTCAGGGAATGCGTTTTGAACATTTTTTTTTATAACTTATGAACCAGATTGGACAGAGACATATGCCCTGGGCTTAAAGGGAAAAACAGGAGGTGGTAAGTAGGGGTTGGTGAGGATTGGGTGTGCTGTGGGCAAATAAATGTTGGGAGTGGTTAGTGTTGATTTTCTACATGAATTAAAACATTTGATAACCTTGTAAATAGACTACTGTCCAGTTACATAAATGGCACACTTAGTTTATAGTTACAAGGTGCTAAAATAACTGTACCAAAGACCAAAGAGTTTTAGTCCAATGGTTGTTTTGCTTACATGAAAGTCAAATAACCAATTTGCCTGGTTCTCTTCTCTCCTCTGAATGGACCATTTGTCTTGTGTCCCCACACTGCCCACGGGAGGCAGACCGAGCTGACCTTGGTACTGACTAGACTTTAGCAGGCACCTGGGAGAGAAATGCAGCCAGGGCCTTTGCTAAGCCCTGAGGCTGGCTCAGTAAATATGTGTTACAGTCAGCAAGAGAGGGCTCAATCGCAGAGGGGACAAGATGCTTGTTTCTCACTTCAGACACTCGACAGGTGAAGGAAGAAATGAGATGAATAGATGTGGAGAAGTGCCCTCCACTTCATAGTAAGTGTTTGGAATTGTAGTGGAAGAAAAGATTCTGTACTGTAAGAACAATCACTTTAATTAAAGCCCCAGAGGTAGGTTGGATAATGCCCTCCACCCCCAAGATATCCAAATTCTAACTGTAGCTTTGTTCCTGTGGCTATGCAACCTTAGGTGTCAAGGACACCTAAGCTTCCAGCCAGCTTTATTCTTTGATGTTCTGGCATTTCTCCCAAGCCCTGGTGAACAAGGTCAAGGGGAGTGGGCTTGGCGTCTTCCTCCTCTTCTCCGCCTCTGCCACCTCAGGCAGGCAGATCCGCCACATGAAGTCTTTTCTTATAGCACACCTGTCCCTTGGGGACAAGACCCAGGATTCTGGGATATTTCTGAATCCCTCTTTAAGAAAATTTGTATAACTTTCCTACAGTGACTGGTGTAACAAAATCACAAGTGAGTCCTTCCAGGACTAGAAGTTTGAAATCAAGGTGCCAGTTCTCTGAAGAAGGCAGGGAAGCTGCAATTCTATACCTTTCTTTTTTTAATTTTTTATTATACCACCTTGAGATATACAGTTAAAAAGTGTTCATATTTGGGTCCATACCTTTCTTTCAACTTGTGGTGTTTATGGAAATTCTTGGCGCCCTTACCTCCACTCAGGGTTCTTGGCTTCCCTTCCAATATCTCTCCCATCTGCACTTTTGTTTTCTTTTTTGGGTCACACCCAGCGATGCTCAGGGGTTACTCTTGGCTCTTCACTCAGGAATTACTCCTGGTGATGCCCCAGGGACCATATGGGATGCCAGGGATCGAACCCAGGTTGGCTGCGTGCAAGGCAAATGCCCTACTGCTGTGCTATCGCCTCCGGTCTCCCATCTCCACTTCTGCCTCATGGTTTTCTCTTTGCATTTCTGTGCTCTGCAACATTCTTCTCTTCACAGAATGATGTCAGTTATTGGTATAAAAAGCGTAGCCTCACCTTAGCTTTCCTCTTAGCTACATCTGCAAAGACCTTATTTCCAAGTCCCAAGAGTTAGGATTTCAATGTGTCTTCAGGGAAGAGCTTTCAACTCCCAAGAACCCTGTTTGTACAGGGATCTGCTCTAGACTGATTCAACCTGGAATTCCCTTAGAGATTATCTCAACACCAGTGGGCTTCAAGATCACCTCAACTCTAGTGGCCTTACAGGTCACTTCAACCCCTTTGATTCAGATGAATCCAAGGGAGTACTGGAAAGTTGAGCATAAGCAACTACTTGATAAACAAGTCACTAATATCCTGGAACTTGTTGAATAGGTTGTGGAGTTGGAAGACAATTACTCATGTCAGCTGTCTCTGGGAACATCAACAAGGAGGTTTGGAATCCCTTCCTGCACATTGCCACCAGCACTGCTCATCGAAACTCCCATGTCAACTCTACCTGCCTCACAGCAAATGCGACTTTCAAACTCTACTCACCGTTTTGCCTTCATGTCCCAACTGTAGCTTGCATCTGATTTGGTGTTTCTTAGCTTGTTTCTGTATCCTGGCCTTTTTATCATGATAGATAATACCTGGCATGATTTATCATGAGTGGACCCTTTATTATCATGTTTTTTAGTTCTCATATTCTAGGAACTATGTTTGCATTTCTCTGAAACCTACATGTTGTAACCTTACCCTTGGATGTTATGATGTATATTTGGGTTTAGAGAAGGTCAGCAAGGTGAGATAAGAAGAGAAAGAGTCTCTCTCTCTGCTTTCTCTCTCTCTCTCTGTTCCTTTGTCTCTATCCTCTCTCTCTTCCCATGTGAGGGCACAGGAGGGAGAAGATGGCCAGGAAAAGGTTCCACCAGGGACAAAAATATACTAGCAACTTGATCTTGGACATTCTAGAATCACCCAATATCTAGAACTAGAAGAACTAAATGTGTTTAAGACCCCTGGTCAATAATATATAGTTGTAGCTCAAACCAGCCAAGACATTTGGGAAACCTCAGATCTGTGTGAAGCAGGTTCCAGAGCAGACATAGTTGCTGTTGTATATTGACTGTTTCCTGGATGTCAGCTTGGTGTGTTTGCTGTTGTGAACCAAAGATATGTATCTGTTGTGTTGTGTTTTAATAGTGTAAAAGAGACCTCTTGTAGTAGTAGCATTTGAACTTTGACTTCAGGCCACTGAGATGCCCCAAGACTGTTTCTGATCCTGGATCACATTCTTGCCAGCTGAAAACTGATGGAAGTGTTCTCAGAGTCATTACAGGTCTCTCTAGCAATTTTAGAGTGTGTGCAGTTCTCTGGCATTGCTAGGGAGGGAGGGAGGGAGGGAGAGAGAGAGAGAGAAAGAGAGAGAGAGAGAGAGAGAGAGAGAGAGAGAACACTCAGGGCACTGACCACAGCTTAGTCCTTGAGCATGCAAGCCAGACTGTGGATTTATGCTTATTTGATTTTATTTTGTTTTGTAAGCATAGGAAGCACGCACTCTGTTTTATGATGAGTGGAGGCCGCCAACATATGGCCCAGAGGCCCCTCTCGTTGAACCTGTTCCAACTCTGAAAGTATACCAGCCCCTCATCAAATGAAAAGAAACCCTTTGCTCACATAACTGAAATTTTAAATGTGGCTCAGATTTAGTTTCAGGTCTGGCATTCAAACAAAAATCTTTCTCACTGTTTCATAGATTGGGTCTCTCTGGTCTCTTTCAAATAAGCCCAGTTTGTGGAACCAGCTAATATTTTTGGAGATGGAGTGAACAGTAGTACTTCAGTCTTGCTACTCCGTTCCATATTGCTGATGCTGACTTAATCACTACTGTGAAAAAGTTTTGGTTTCTTTTTCTGTACAAGAAGTCTTGATTATGAAAGGATGTTGAAATATGTGAGACAGAATTGAGAAGTGCATAGACAAACTGTAGCAGATATAGGTCTATAGGGATGGAAAAAATAATACAAAGGTTAAAGTGCTTGTCTTGCATGAGGCCAACTCTGGTTCTATCTGGTTCTATCTCTGACACTGCGTATGATCTTCTGAACACTTCCAGGAGTGATTCCTGAGCACAGAACCAGCAATAAACCCTGAACTCCTCCAGGTATGACCCAATCTGCTACTCCTAAACTAAAAAACAAAACAAAACAAAAAGAATAACATCTAGGTTTATAATACTTTCTAAGACCTTGATGGGAAAGAACTTATTTACCCAGATCCTCTATTCTTACCAATTTAAAGGCAGTTTTAGAATTAGGGATATAATTCACAGACTAGAGTGCATGATGCATGCAGAATGCCCCGATCCATTCCTGTTACAGTACACTTTTGCCCAGAGCCTATGCCTCTTGCCTAGAGTTACCTCCTGCAGTCCACTTTGTAGATAAGGGGCGGAAAACAGTGACCTTAAGTGGTGGTATATCTTTTAAAAAAAAATTTTTTTTTTTTTTGCTTTTTGGGTCACACCCGGCAATGCTCAGGGGTTTCTCCTGGCTCTGCACTCAGGAATTACTCCTGGCGGTGCTCGGGGACCATATGGGATGCTGGGGATCAAACCCGGGCCGGCATGGGCTGGCCGTGTGCAAGGCAAATGCCCTGCCTGCTGGGCTATCACTCCGGTCCCCAGTGGTGGCATATCTTACCATGTATTATATGTTAGCTGGTATAAATATTTTCTCTCATGCTGCCACAATTATCGTGGTACTAGATAGATCTTACCGGTATATTTATCTGGCTACATTGAGTCTCTAAGTAATCAGACCAGAGAAAAATGCTGTTTTCCTCCAAGCAAGCAATCAAGCAAGCATGGCTCTCTAATAAATCTAAAGGCTAATATACAAAACAGCTCTGAAGTAAAGATGAGAATCTTGTGAAGGATTGGAGAAATATATACCTCACTATAGCATGTCCATTGGTACAGATGCATGCCTTTGTATTCTGAGATTCAGTTAATCATAGATGCCCTCCCCTCCATCTACATAGGGCCTGGAGGAGAACCAAGGGTGGGGCCTGGGGCACCCAATCTTGGCTGGGGCAATATTAACATCTCAAACAACTAGGTGAGTTCCTGGAGGAAGTTACCTGAGGGGGATTGACCCTAACTGTTTTCCTTTGAGGTGGGCCGGGTCTGGGCTGAAAGCTATAAAAGCTGTAGCCTGCTTTCTTCTAGGCCTTTTGACCTTTTTCACCTTTTGCCTTTTTGCCTTTCTTCTCTCTGTCTCTACTCTTCTTCTCTCCTTCTCTTCCCTGTTTGGCCTTAACAGGTGGTAATGGCCATCTTGGCGGAGGATTCTAAACCTACACGTGTCTGGGGCCCAAGCTAAGACTGCAGCAGTTAAATAATCTCTCTGGTCCACTGAACTGCGCTTTCCTGAGGCTACAATATTCTAAGTAATAGTGTTGGTCCTCTAAAATCTGGGCTTTTCCTGTTACAATATTGTATACAAGAACAAATGTGGATAAAGCCTTTTGAAACTTTGCTGAATCTCCAGCATCTTTCTCCGGCTGCCCTCTGCCAATCCCATGGGGCAGAAGGGGCCCCCGTGACCCTGCTCCTGGATTTTGTAGGGGCACCCAGCACTCTCCCACATATTCCCAGTGCTCCAATATTGCATGCTTCCCCATACCACCAGATATGAGCACCCATCTGGATGTAGCCCCTGAGCCTCACTGGGTATAACCTAGATGCATAGAAATAAATAACCAATTAAAGACTGTTTTTTATAATACAGCATCAATGTCATTCAGTAAATCAATGTAATTCAGGTTCCAAAACAAACGGAACCAAGGCTTCAGATTTCTGTACAGATGTCACACATGCGGCATTTAATGAAAGTTGTTAGGAAGTCACAGAGTCAATGAGAAAGGGATAGATGGCAAAGCTAAGACTACAGCAGTTAAATAGTCTCTCTGGTCATGGGAAAGGATATTCACCCAATACCCATCTGATAAGGGGTTAATATCCAGGATATATCAGGCACTGGTAGAACTTTACAAGAAGAAAACAAACAACCCCATCAAAAAATGGGGAGAAGAAATGAACAGAAACTTCAGCAAGGAAGAAATTCGAATGGAAAAAAAAAACATATGAAAAATTGCTCATCATCACTAATCATCAGAGAGATGCAAATCAAAACAACAATGAGATACCACTTTACACCACAGAGACTGGCACATATTCAAAAGAACAAGAACAACAAGTGCTGGCGTGGGTGTGGGGAAAAGGGGACACTCATCCATTGTTGGTGGGAATGCCGGCTGGTACAGCCTTTCTGGAAAACAATATGGACTTTCCTCCAAAGGCTAGAAATTGAACTCCCATTTGACCCAGCCATACCACTCCTGGGAATCTACTCTGGGAAGCCAAAAATACGCAGCAGAAACACCATCCCTACTTTTATGTTCATAGCAGCATTATTCACAATAGCCAGAATCTGGAAGCAACCAGAGTGCCCGAAAATCGATGACTGGATAAAAAGCTTTGGTACATCTACACAATGGAATACTATGCAGCTGTTAGGAAAAATGAAGTTATAAAATTTGCCTATAAATGGATGGACATGGAGAAGATTATGTTGAGCGAAATTAGCCAGAAGGAGAGAGAGACAGATACAGAATGATTGCATTTATCTGTATAACATAAATATATAGGTACATATTATGATACCAATATCCAAGGTCAAGTGAAACATATATCAGGAGGTCCTGTCAAAGGTGGAAATTATCACAAACGTGTGGGATTCAGAGGCTGGGTAAGACAGAAAATGGAACAGTGTGCTAACAATTGTTTAGGGTACTAATGCCAACCTAGAACTGAGCATTAAATAGAGGCAAAAAGATACACATGACAACCCTTTAATGTATGTTCTGTAATCCATAGTCTGGAGGGGAAGGAAAAGAGAAAGAGAGAGAAATGGAAAGAAATCAAGAACCTGCCATGGAGCAGGGCTGGGGGAGGGAGGGAACCGGGGATGTTGGTGGTGGGAGATGGGCACTGGTGGCGGGATGGGTGCTGCAACACTGTTTGACCAAAACCCAAATATGAACTTTTTAATTGTATATCTTTGTAATTTTAAAAATAAAAAAATTAAAAAAAAATAGTCTCTCTGGTCCACTGAGCTGCGCTTTCCTGAGGCTACAATATTCTAAGTAATAGTGTTGGTCCTCTAAAAATGTACAGTTGAATGAGGAGATAAGGTATAACTCATGGAAAAATTAATTGATCAGGAGACTCTAGGTCCATCCTCAAAGGCTTGGTAGCTACACAGTGCTGGGGTTCAGACTTGAGGGGCCTTGTATCTGTTGGGGTTCTGCTCTGACACCACAGGAGTTTTGAATCACTGAACCATGGGTTCCCTAAGGGTTATATTTTATTTTTGTATTTTGTTTATTTTTGGTTTTTTTTTTTTTTTTGGTCACACCAAGCAGTGGTCAGTGCTTACTCTTGGCCCTGTGCTCAGAAATCACTCCTGATGGTGTTCTTATGTGGTGCTGGGATGGAGCTGTGACTGGCTCAATGCAAAGCAAGTGCTTTAACCTCTGTATTATCTCTCTGCCTCCCTCCCCACAACCTCCAGTGTTATTCTTTCTGTAGACCAGACCCACCATCTCTCAGCCTGCTGACCTACTGCCAATAAATCTATTTTGACTCATTAGAAATGAATGAGTAATCAATTGATATATAAATAAATAAGAAAATAAAGCAAATGAACATTGAACAACTTCTGCAATAATCGAGAAATAATTGCTAAAATCATCATGTCCACAACAAATAATGTATAGTAGAGTCAGGAGTAATTATTTTCTCTGTGAATGCCAGAGAAAAAATTCAGGCTTAATTTTGGAAATGGGAGAATTAATAGAGAAAGGATGAGTGACCAGTTGGGCAGAGAGTGGGAGAAGAGAGAGCCCTAAAGATGTCCTTGAGAAATGATGAAGAGATGTTGGAAAATTCCAGACACTTCAACTCCATGTTTTACAAATAGTCTGAAAAGGGAGAGGAAAGTAAAATGATTCTGTAAAGTCTAAGATTTATAATTACTTGCTGTAACTAAGTGCTATAATGTACTTTTTTCTATTTTATTATGTTTATGTTTAATTAATTAAAATTATTTTATTGAATCACCATGCAATTGGCCATTACAGAACTGTTCATGATTGGATCTCAGTAATACAGTGTTTCAATACTCCTCCGTCCACCTGTGCACATTTTCCAACACCATTGTGCCTCATTCTGCCTCCACCACTGTTTCATTTTATTTTTACTACATTTTTATTGAATCAGTGAGATACAGAGCTTGTTTGGAGGTTCTAGCAGGGGGAGCGCAGCTACTTGTATATCCTCAACTGAAGACAGGTCCATCTCTATTTGGGGAAGGTGGTCCTCTTCGACCAAGCTTGCAGCTTTGGGAGGGACACACCTGGAGCCATGAGGGAGGAAAGGAACACCCACATAGCCAGCCAGATCAGCAGAATCAACCCTAGCAATCAATAGGGTGCCAGATATTGCAGCTAGATCACCCTCACATCCTGCCCCGCGGGGTGTTGCAGGTGTGGCTGTGGTGCCCAGCTGTGTTGGCAGGTGGCAGAAAGGAGACAGGTTTGTCTACAACCCCAGGGTTCTGCCCTGTGGGCCCAGGATGGTTGATGGTCTGACATAGAAAAAGACTGGGATGAACCCAGAGCCATGGCAGAGCCTGGCAAGCTACCCGTGGTGTATTCAATATGCCAAAAACAGTAACGATAATGGCCCTCATTCCTAACAAATGGGGATGTTACTGGTACCCGCTTGAGCAAATCAATGAACAATGGGAAAACAAGTGACAAAGTGACAGTGAGATACACAATTATTATTATTATTATTATTATTATTATTATTATTATTATTATTATTATTTTTTTTTCGGTCACACCCGCGACACTCAGGGGTTACTCCTGGCTCTACACTCAGGAATTACTCCTGGCTGTGCTCGGGGGACCATATGGGATGCCAGGGATCGAACCCGGGCCTGCACAGGCCGGCCGTGTGCAAGGCAAATGCCCTACCCGCTGGGCTATCGCCCCGGCCCGAGATACACAATTTTAAGGCTGTTCATGATTGGGTTTCAGTTATATAATGTTCCAATATCCATCCCTTCACTAGCGCACAGTTCCTACCACTAGCGAACCCAGTTTCTCTCCTACCCCACACCCCACCTCTGTAGAAGGCACTTTCCCTCTATCTCTCTATCTCTCTGTCCCTGTCTCTGTCTCTCTCTCGCATTCTCTCTCTCTCTCCTTCCTCTTATAATGCTCATAATCTTTTGGGCATTATGATTGGCAATATAGATATTGACAGGTTATCATGTATATGTATCATGTATATTAGCATGAGACAAGACATATAGAGATATTACTGGTGACGCTCTAGCAAATAAATGATCAACGGGAAGTAGTGATAGTAGTGATAGTGATATCATGTATATCCCTTCACCTACTTTCAAGCTCAGTTCTTTTGTTTTAGTGTATTACTTCAAATAGATTATTGTATGCAGTGATACCAATACATTAACTACTAGAGGAAGCATCAGTATTTTGCTTTGGTGTCACACTGAACATTCCTCAGGGGCTACTCCTTGCCTGATGCTCGAGTATATCTTTGGCAGTGCTGGGTGACTGTGTAACGTAGGGGGCTCCTGCATGCAAACCATGAGTTCCAGCCCATGAAGCTGTTTCTCTCTGGCCCCAACATCAGTATTTTGAAAACGATCTTCTATGATTTTTCTGTTGGATGATTTTGTGTCAGGCTTTGTTTTTCTCTCAGTATTTCCCTGTCACAGGGCTATGGAATACCTCTGATGGGAATGTTTCTCAGTGAGAATGCAATGGCGCAATCATGCCAGGCTGATCTCACCTCTGTACACTTTCATTTACCAGCTGCAAAGCTTCCCAGAAACCTTCCCAAATTCAAGACCTTCAGTACCTGAAGATCTTACTGTGAGACAGAAACTGAATACATGGTTTTTAATCTAGAGGCTAGTTTGGGGCCCCTGGATGAAGGTTCCCTGGCTGTATTTGACACAGCCGTGTGCCAACAAACAGATCTCCCACTGGCCCCCAAACCTGGTGAAAATATTTAATCAGGTTTGGGGGGCCAATGGGAGATCTCTCTCTCTCTCTCTTACAATTTTTTAATTAATTTTTTTATTGGATCACTGTGAGAAAGACGATTACGAAGTTGTTTATGATTGGGTTTCAGTCTTACAGTGTTCCAACACCCACCCGTCCACTAGTGCACATTTCCCACCACCAATGTCCCCAGTTTCCCTCCCACCACCCCTCACCTCCAACCTGCCTCTCTGGCAAATGATTTTCTTCTCTCTCTCTCTCTCTCTCTCTCTCTCTCTCTCTCTCTCTCTCTCTCTCCTTTTGCGTGTTGTGGTTAGCAATACAGACACTGCAGGTTTATCATGTATATCCATTTACCTACTTTCAACACTCAGCACTAGTCCAGCAGCACACAGTTATTATCCAGGGTGATCATTTCCAATGGTCTTTTGTCATACTGGTCCGTTCTTTATCTCAACTGCCTTCCCCCCAGCACTTTATGTTATTCTCCTCCTCCCAGTTAACTTTGTAGATGATTTGCAGAGAGCCCACCAGTTCCACAAAGTGAGTGATTAAAATGGTACCTCTGGGGTACTGGCTTGGTGTTTCTCAATACTTCTGCCTATGCTAGGATGGGCTAGAGATGATTCAGGGAGTTTAAGCCACCTCAGAGGTCATGTGGGCTATTTGTTCCAGAGTGTAGCCTGGCCAGCTTCATAGCTCTGCCCTGGCCCTGCCCTTTGAGGGAGGGCAGAGATCACTGACAAAGCCCATTGAGATGGAAACCCATGCCCAGAGTTCATATTTGACAGATGAATGTGCCCATTGTACATCTCCAGGATTTTTTTTTTTTGCCCAAGTATTCTATTAAAGACCTGCTGGTCTATGCTCATGGAAGGGATTGCAGAGTGAGATTGTTGGTGCATTCTGGAAAGCAAGTGTTGGGAGCAGCGGCTTGCAGGGCTGAGCAGAGGAGACCAGGGGTTTGTGGAGTTTGTGGAAGACAGTGGGAAGAGAGAGAGAGAAAGAGAGGACAGAGAGACAGAGAGAAAGGGAGAGAGAGATATTGAGAGAGAGAGAGAGAGAGAGAAGTACCAAGATACAGAGCAGAGAAGAAAAGGTTGGGAAGCAAAAGCATTAGATGCAAGAAAGCACCCCCTTCCGCTGGGTGGGCGTGATGAGGGAGGGGCGAGAGAGAGAGTCAGGCGGAAGTCACTGCTCAGCTGCTTCCACTGCCGGCTCCCCTGCTTCCCGTTCAGAAATGTTCCCCTTCCTGGTTCCTGAAGCATCTGCTCCAGGATGTTAAACATGTCCCATTTTTTTCTCTCCCTATTATTCTGTTACTTTGACATCTTGGACCTTGCTAATTTGTGAGGGATTGACTCTCCCAAAGCGAGTCAGTTTCTAGAAACAGCAAACAGTTCACGCACAGGTGTGCTTTTCAAATACATCCCAACCAATTCAGTGTCCATGTTCCAACAGCTCCTCCTATCAAGATCAGGTATTAGGCAAGAAGCGTCAAGCTCTGTATCCCAGAACACACTGAAAACATATCAGAGCCAATCCCAGTGAATTTACCTGCCTCACTTCCTTCTTCCTGAAGAAACCACAGTAAAGTTTCTTGTGCACAGGTGCCAGTTTTCTCTCTCCATCCCTCCAACTCTGATTCCACCCCGTGTGGTCTTACTTGGTATAGGAGCTGTGAGTTACAAAAGTTTTTTCCCAGGGAAATTATCTCCTGATCTGTTGGATTTACCATATCAAAATAATATAAAAGCCTAGTCAAACATTCGGTTCCAAAGAAAATCTGTAAACCACACAGTCCTCTAGGTCTCAATGGTCTGAAATCGCTCCCCACCAGCTCTCTTGTCCTTCTTAGTATCAGTAAGAGTACTGATACTGTTACTGATACTCCATTGAGTATCCAAGAGTATCCAAGAGTACTCCATTTAGTCCACAGTCAATTAAGTAAAATTAAAGCATGACTAAAAGCTGGTTGCACAAAAGCTAATTCAATCTCTTAAATGGCATGTGTAAGGGTGAAGTGAAACCTGTAGAATTATTTTCTTAGCTACTCAGTGTTTGCTGGAAGTGTTTGGTGAAATTAAGAACTAGATTTAGATGAATTTTTTTTGGGAAGACTCAAGGCTTTGAATGAACTATGCTCCAGTGGAAGTTTTGGTAGAAGCAAAGATAAGAAAAAATCTAACATTTATTGGTTGATTATTATGAACTAGGTTTGTTCCATGATATTATAACTTGCTTGTAAAAATATGTTTGGAACTTTATTTAAACACCCTGATTTATGTAGAGCATTATTTCAGTTATTCAATGATCCCACACCAATCCTATCATCAGGGTGACTTCCCTCCACCAATGTCCCCAGTTACCTACCCACCTCCTAAGCCCGCCTCCTTAGCAGGCACAAAATAATTTACTTTATACTTCTTGATATATTTATCAGCATATATCTTATAATGGTACTACTAAAGCATTGTCTGAGGATTTACTGTTGCTAGTTGAGACTTCTGTGCTATTGTGTTCTCTCATTGAGCTTAGTGAGCTTCTGCAGCAACTTTCCCATTGAATCTTCTGTGCTTATGACTTGTTTAAGACTCCAAAAAGACAGAAGAAATGCTAGTATGTGAAAGATAAGGAGTCAGGAGTGCAAAGATACTGAGTAATTTGTCTGAGGTCATCCAATCTGCTAACGGACAGGTGGGGTTCACACTGAAGCACTGTGTCTTCAAAGCCTGTGTTTTCTCTGCTATCTACAACATGAGAAAGAGCCCATGTATGTGTGGGCAGACCATGTATAAATGTGATGCTTCCAATTATTAGTTATATTGATCATCTGTATTATAAGGGTTGGTCTATACTAGAAGGATGCTAATACTTACCAACAGGGCAATTCTCAGGAAAAAAATTAGATGATAGCCATGAAATAAATACACAAGCAACTTGATGAATAACCGAATGGTAGCTAAATACAAGTGCTCCATTTATCCCTTAGTAAGAGACACCGAGTTATTAGTATGATCATTGCATTATTGCTCTACATCAGTGATTCTCTAGTTATCTCTATCTGAAATAGACTACATGAGTTGTGTCCAAAAGGTAGGAAACATGTTACTAGCCAGGTTTTTCTTCTGAGAAAAGACCCACTTGAGGAGGGCTGATATTCATCCTCTGTCGGTTGTTTAAATATGAAATATGCCCACAAGGGGTTGGAATTAGCTATTTTCCTGCCCTCAGTCCTTGCATGGTCCCCTGATACTCTCAGCCTCGAGTCCTGGAAATAGTGTTATGCTAGTGGGTTTGTAGTTCTGCTTTTTAAACCTCTAGAATACCAGCACCAAAGGCAAAAACAGAAGATTGTGCTGTGACCCTCAGATAAAGACGTCCAAATCCTTGGGTGGAGGCTAGCCAAAGCAGGAAACATGTGCTATCTTGCTTTTACCTGCTTAAAGTGCAAAAGAGAGAAAGACAATGAGCTATGGTTTTTTCACTCCCTTTGTCTTCTCCTTTCCTCTCTTCAGCCTCATGTTGGAAAAGTGATCCTTAGCAAAAATGAAAATGTCCATGGTTATGAAAATATATTATTCCAAAGCAGATGTGTGCCATTAAACTGACCAGAGAGATAAAACCATCTTTCTCTGGGCTTAAGTTAAATTGCTTGTGGCCTCTTGGAACTGTAACAGCTTACAATTATAAGGGCCACTTCTTAAAAATGGCCTTCCACAAATATCCATCTGTACTGAGACCACCCAGTCTCACTCACAGTTATTATCAGTCTCAAGACCATTGGCTTCAATTAGGTCTTTGGAAAGCATATCTGCCATTTCCTGTGAGAGTGGCCCTGTAGCCAGGAGGCATCTTAACAGTCCCATCTGAGGGGTCATGTGGAGCTTGGTTAGGTTAGAATATGAGCCAAAGTCTTGGCCACTTTGCTAGGAGCATTTAGGAGAAGACTTCTGAAATCTGGTTGATTATGTTTATTTTTCATTTTATTTTTTTTATTTTATTGAATCACTGTGAGATACACAGTTACAAAGCTGTTCAAGAGCAGATGTCAGTCATGCAATGTGACAACACCCATCCCTTCACCAGTGCATACTTCCCACCACCAGTGTCCCCAGTTTCCCTCTGGGGAACTGTTATTCCCCCCCCAACATACCCTATGTCTCTGAGACAAGCACTTTCATTCTTTCTCTCTCTCCTTTTGGGCTTGCTATTAATATAGATACTGAGAGATTATCATGTTTGTTATTATGGGTTGCTATTAATATAGATACTGAGAGATTATCATGTTTGTTTCTTTACTTACTTTGGCTGATTCTGAGAGAAACATCAGAATCATAGATCCTTCCATACAGAATATCTGTACCCATTTTCATTTAATTTATAGAGAATCCCAGGGGATTTTCAAAAATATGGTCGATTTCTCCATTTCACAGATGAAGACAGTGACTTTTAGGCACATGGATTTCCTTTGCGTACAGGTGGGATAAGACTAGAATATTTCTATTTGATGCTCTGCTCTTACCCAAATTTCTTTAAATTAGGAAGTCATAAATAAATAAGTTACTATATCCTAGCAAGTAGGAATTCTTCAAAATCATTTTGATTTAATTTTTAGATTTTGTATTGCTTACCCTAATCAACATGCTGTGTAAATGGAAAAGCTAAGATGTAGGGTCAGTAAGTTTGAATGAAAAGGCTTGTCATTAACTTATATTGTAAGAACTAGAAAAGACTTCAGAAATTCAGTTTTCTCCCCAAAATATATATTTTTCTATGATGGCAGATACTACACACTAATGTAATTTCATAAGATAATAAAGTATAAAAACAATTTAGACAGTTATGGGAATAATTACCTATGGCAGAAGAGACAAGAACATATAGCAGAGGAAGGGATGCCTCTTCTATAAGTGGTTTTGGAACACTGAATAGCCATATGCAAAAGAATGAAATTAGACTGTGTTCTTATATTACAAACAAAAATTAATTCAAAAGAGCTAAAGACTTCAATATGAGGCCTGAAAATATAAAATATTTAGAAGAACATAAGTGATAAACTCTTTGATACTGATGTTAGAGATATCTCCATTGACTAAATGCCAAAGGAAAAGAAAACAAACAGGCAGAAGCATGAAGAGTTCCTGCCAGCTCTTCCCCGGTGCTTGGCCAACCATGATGCTCTAAGACCATGTCTTAGATGGGGGGCAGGTTTGGGTCCTTTCCTGCCACCCGATAAAAATTCATGCACCACAATCGCAGCCATTTTCAAGGTCCAATTCCACAGCTCGACAGAGCCCCACCCAAGAGAGAAGCCAATTGCAAGTCCAGGTATGCAGGTCCCAGAGGCTACACTCACCACACTTCCGTGGAACTGGAGCTGGGGCCCATTTCCCCACCTCAATACCCTCTGTTAGGCCTGGTGGGCTTGCCTAGAACTGCTGCTGCTGATTCATGATCCAGGGATTCAGATGAGGAAGAACTCCTGCCAGCTCTCCTGGTGGCACATGACCGCAAAGTGGCCACATGATATATCAAAGCCTGGTATACTAATGTACCAGGTATCACATTGCATTTCATAGAATTAGTATGGGGACATGCACTCACAAGTGTGTGAGCATGATGTGTAGTCTGTAAGAACATATCGATAATTTCCTATACAGTTGGCTCAAAATGGCACAATGGAGATTTAATTATCTCCACTGACTTTGATCTAAGAATATATTCATTGATGGTCTGTAGAGAATTAGCTCCAGCAAGCAACATAGTATAGATTATTCAATGTATGCATAGGACAATTTCAAACAGAGGTTTGGAACAATTTGAAATAAGTGTTGTTGGTAGGTGCAGTGGTGGGTCTGGGATTGACTAGTAGAAACCCACTACATTAGAGAAACTCAGAGAGTGAATGCAAGAACAGAAATTGGCCAGATTCACACATTGCAAATCAGAAAAAGTCATGAATTTATCAATACCGTTCCCCTATATGGACTGTAATGGTCAGTATAATTCATGCCAGCTAAGGGAGCAGGCATGGGGATGAGAGGTGAATGGGGAATGAGGGTCTCTGGTGGTGGTGGCAGCACAGTGGTGGTGGGATTGGTGTTGAATGATGAACAACTATATTAAGAAAACCTTTGCGTTTTGTAAATCTTCACTTCACTTGTATCACTTGCCTTCCCGTTGTTCATAGATTTGCTCGAGCGGGCACCAGTAACATCTCCGTACGTCCTGTCACATGCTAGTGTAGCCCAAGGGCATCTGCTCACTCCAGGAACATGAAGAGCCTCAAACCATTCCTTCAGGTCATGGGAATGAGGTCTATAATTGTTACTGGTTTTTGGCATATCAATACGACATGGGTAGCTTGCCAGACTCTGCAGTGTGGGCGAGATACTCTTGTAGTAGCCTTTCATCTCGTGAATTTATTGATGCAGCTTTGCGGCCACACAAGATGGGGAAAGATCAGCATTTCTGCTGGTTGGAGCCTGACGAGCTATGGAGTCTGGATGTGGAAAATGGCGGCCCTCATGGTGTGGGGGTTCCTCTGGCTTCTTGAAAGGCTTTCTGGGATGGTGGGCTAGGGCTAGAACCCACCCTCCCTCCTGGGCACCTCATGATCAGCTGGGCAAAGGGAGAGCCATTAGCAGCTCTGCCCCATGTATCTGAGTCTCTGGATCAGGCATACCTGGGCTTGGAATAGACGGCTGTAGGGTGGGACTCTGACGAGCAGGGCTTGTGATCAGCTCTTCTGCTGGGTGGAGCTCTGATGAGCTGTGGAGTCCAGATATTGAAAATAGCAGCCCTCTGGCTTCTTCTGAGGCTCTGCTGGGATGGAGGGCCAGGGATAGAACCCACCTTCCCTCCTGGGCGCCTCATGATTAGCAGGTGGGGCTTTTGCCTTGCATGCGGCCATTCCGGGTTCTATCCCTGGCATCCCATATAGTCCCCTGAGCACCGCTAGGAGTAATTTCTGAGCAAAGAACCAGGAGTAACCCCTGAGCATTGCTGGGTGTGTCCCAAAAAAGCAAAAAAAAAGGGAAAGAAAGAAAAGAAAAGAAACAGAGAAACAATAGGTTCCTATAAAGATGTGGAAAAAAAGGGAGCCCTGTACTCTATAGGTGGGGACATAAATTGGTGCAGGAAGAGGGACATGAATATGGAAAGTTTTGAGGAAATTAAAAATTGAGTTACCATATACACTGGCTATTCAATTTCTGAGTATTCATCTGAAAAATAATTAAAAACATGAATCTAAGAGATTATATGCAACCCTATGTTCGTTGAAGTATTTGCAATAGCCAAGATATAGGAAAACTTCTGAACTCATTGAATGATGAACAGAAAGATACAGTTTTTATATACTCCATGGAATACTACTCAGACATTTAAAGTAAAATATGGAAATTTTGACACTTGTGAAACTTGCATTAAAATACAAAGGCAACATCCAGACCTTGAAGGCATTATGGTAAATGAAATAAGACAACTTTGAAATAACATACATCATCTTCTTTCAGTCAGATGTGCAAGGTGAAGAAAGGAAGCAAATGAATAAAAGAAAACAAAAACAAACTCAGCTTCTGACAACAGAAAGATAATTAGAGGGATGGGGATAAGAGGTAATATGGGTACGGGGGTCAAATTTCTTATTTACTGTTACAAGTAGTATATAGACCTGCTGCTGAATTATGCACAGTATTTCCTCAATTTTTAAAGTATCCAGTTAATCTTCGTATAAAAATTTACTGTAAGGCTATCAGAGATTTTAATAGGCTGAGCAGGTGATCACATGTTAAATATTTAACAACTGGTTCTCTGGAGAAAAAATAATACTGCATTGTGATGCCTGCTGATGTCAATGGTAGAGATCAGTTGTTTTCAACCACGGATCCATAAATAGTGCTTGATCCACAGGTGTACAATGGTTAAAGACCCACTGGGGTTAGTAGCCTCAGCTTGTTGATTTCAAGCTACACTCATTGGTAATAATGAAGCTGGACAGAAATAGACCACAGTAGCGTGCTCTTCTTTGGTACTGCACAACACATACAATGGGCATGAATAATCCCAGAGCTTACATAAAAGCCAACTAAACTAAGCAGAAATCCCTGTTTTGTGCAATTATTACTTAAAAAAATAAGATTTATTGTAAGTCATGTCATTTAATTTATAATAATGACTGTGTTTAACTCTTGGCCTACAGAGTTTCTAAAAAACTTGACAATTGACTTTTGTGAGCTGAAGCCAGTTGGCTCTAGCACAAGACTTCTTATTTCCCAAAGGGACTGGGTAGGTAGGGAGTGCATTACATGAGAGTCTTCAAAATTACTTAACCCAGAGCTCTTTCTTCAGGTAGTATTTAATAGGATTTGTGTTCTGCGGGAACCCATTTTGGAAACTGCTGATCTAGTTCAACTTGGTCATTTTTCTTCCCTTGGCTTTTTTTTCTTCCATAGTAAAAGCTTGTATGATTTTCTGACTAGTAACTGGGAGCTTAACATACCACACTTCTAGTTACTTCAACAGAAAACTGTTTATTGGACTCTTATTATGTGCAAGATACCATGCTAGCATTATAGAGACTTTGAGATGAGTAGACAATATTGCCTAGGTGGGCAACAGAAAACCGTAAAGAAGGCAGTATCTAGTTCTTACCTGACTGAAGAGACCAGCAACGAATTTAGGGAATGCAAAGGAAAACACAATCTTGTCTGGTTATAGATGTAAGTAGGAGTTGGCCACGACAAGGTGGGTCCTTTATCTGAGGCTGGAAGAGGTACAGAAAGACAGGGAAGCCAGTGAGGTTTATCCAGTAACTCATTTTTGCCTCCTGCAGCAGGCAAGGATGTCCAGGCACAAGACCTAGCTTTAGGTCTACAAGACAAGCATTAGCAAATGCTTGTCCAGGCACAAGACCTAGCTTTTTAGAAAATTGTATTAGCAAATGACTATTTAGACTGTTCAGACTTCTTAGTTATTTGGGTCACTTCTGAAAATTGTCTACTTCCATTCTTGAACCATTTCCCACAGCTTACCTTTTGCTTCCCTGGCAATATGCATGGGTTTCCTGTATATTTTATTATATTACGGATGTTGAAAGTACTCCTTCCAGTCTATCCATATATTTACTTGCTTGAATCATCTTGCAGAGGTACTATGTAGTGATTAAATACCAGGGCTCTCCAACTGATTCCTAAGGCTCATCCTCTGTTGGAGTGGAGGATGAGCCTTAGGAATCAGAAACTTAACTGATCTATGCCTGATCAGAAACTAACTGATGTATGCCTGATCCCTCATCTGTTATATAGGTAGCATTAGTTCCTACCTCATAAGATAGTTGGAAGACTAGGTACCATTTTCATTGGAAGTTGAAAAAAATACATTGTAGAATGTTAGCTTAGTAGACACTAGTGTTAATTGACCTGAAATCTTTAAATTCAATGCCATCAAATCCATTCATTTTCACTTTTCTGGTTTTGGAGGACACTTTCAAGAAATTCTCCTGTTTGTTCTATTAAATTTAATCTTTATTTTTGCATTTAAATGTTTCATGGTATGAAATCCTATAACTTTAATGTTTTCCATGGAATAGCATTTCTAAACGATTTCTATTAATAGTTATTAATCAGTCATTCTAAATAACTTCTAAACACCATTTCAAAATTCTCCATTCTTTTATCAAGAAATATGCTTTATTTACTTTACCTTAATGTGTCTTACTATCTAATAATAGTATTCTACTAAATGCAATGCTTTACACTTACATAGATATTGAAGTAGTTATTGTATGTTTCTTTTCGTGCAATTGTGCAATCCTTTCAACTGTGCATTCTTTTTCACATTTCTGCATCTTTTTATTCATTCATTCATTCATTCATTTATGTATTTATTTATTTACTTATTTTCTTTTTTGGGTCATACCTGGTAATGCTCAGGATTACTTCTGGTTCTGCACTCAGGAATTACTCCTGGTACTGTTTGGGGGACCATATGGGATGCCTGAGGTAGAACCCAGATTGACTGCATGCAAGGCAAATGCCCTATCCATGGTACTATGACTCTGGCCCTCTTTTTTAAAAATGGGCGCAGGGCATGAAACGATAGCACAGTGGATAGGGCATTTGCTTTGCACACAGCTTCCATTCTCGGCATACATATAGTCCCCCATGCACTGCCAGGAGTAACTCCTGAGTGCAGAGTCAGGAGTAATGCCTGAGCATCACCAGATATGAACCCAAAACCCAAGAAGTGGCAGGTCCCCGTCCACTTCTTAGATCCTCTGCTTGCTCATCCAGCTTCCCATCGGTTGTTTGTATCCTGAGCCACATGCCCGCACAAGCAGCCAGGTGACAGCTCTATGCATCTAATCTCACAAGGCTCAGTTATACTTTCTGTCACCAAGCCAAGATAGGCAGATATGAAAAAGAACAACTGCTAGTCTAATTCTTTAGAGACTCCCAAGTTGACTGGATACTCAGATTAGTGCAAAAAAATGGATTTTACTGGTGGGTTCTTGAGAATTGTATGAAAGATTTGCATAGAGAGAACCAAATACCTAGGAATCAACTTTCCCAAGTGTGTAAAGGACCTGTACAAAGAAAACTACAAGACACTGCTCCAAGAGATAAAAGAGGACACAAGGAAATGGAAACATATTCCCTGCTCATGGATGGGGAGAATCAACATTGTCAAAATGGTAATACTTCCTAGAGCTCTGTACAGATTCAATGCAGTCCCTATAAGGATACCCATGACATTCTTCAAAGAAATTGACCAAACACTCCTGAAATTTGTATGGAACAATAAACCCCCCAAGGATAGCTAAAGCAATCCTCAGGAAAAAGAAGATGGGAGGCATCACCTTTCCCAACTTCAAACTGTACTACAAGGCAGTAGTAATTAAAACAGCATGGTATTGGAATAAAAACAGACCTGTGGACCTATGGAATAGAATCGAGTATCCTGACACCCAACCTCAAACACATGATCATTTAATCTTTCATAAAGGTGCAACGAGTCTAAAATGGAGTAAGGAAAGCCTCTTCAACAAGTGGTGTTGGGAAAACTGGGCAGCGACATGTAAAAAATGAATTTGGACCTGTGTCTAACACCATGCACAAAAATCAGATCAAAATGGATTAAAGATCTGAATATCAGACTTGAATCCATAAAGTACATTGAAGAAAATATAGGAAAAACCCTCCATGACATTGAAGCTAAAGGCATCTTCAAAGGTGAAACATCACTAACAAAGCAACTAGAAGAAATGATAAACATATGGGACTACATGAGACTAAAAAGCTTCTGCACCTCAAAAGAAACAGTGACTAAGATACAAAAGCAGTCCACAGAATGGGAAAGAATATTCACCCAATACCCATGTGATAAGGGGTTAATATCCAGGATATATCAGGCACTGGTAGAACTTTACAAGAAGAAAACAAGCAACCCCATCAAAAAATGGGGAAAAGAAATGAACAGAAACTTCAGCAAGGAAGAAATTCGAATGGCCAAAAAACATATGAAAAAATGCTCATCATCATTAATCATCAGAGAGATGCAAATCAAAACAACAATGAGATACCACTTTACACCACAGAGACTGGCACATATTCAAAAGAGCAAGAACAACAAGTGCTGGCGTGGATGTGGGGAAAAGGGGACATTCATCCATTGTTGGTGGGAATGCCGGCTGGTACAGCCTTTCTGGAAAACAATATGGACATTCCTCCAAAGACTAGAAATTGAACTCCCATTTGACCCAGCCATACCACTCCTGGGAATCTACTCTGGGAAACCAAAAATACGCAGCGGAAACACCATCCCTACTTTTATGTTCATAGCAGCATTATTCACAATAGCCAGAATCTGGAAGCAACCAGAGTGCCCGAAAATCGATGACTGGATAAAGAAGCTTTGGTACATCTACACAATGGAATACTATGCAGCTGTTAGGAAAAATGAAGTTATAAAATTTGCCTATAAATGGATGGACATGGAGAAGATTATGTTGAGCGAAATTAGCCAGAAGGAGAGAGACAGATACAGAATGACTGCATTTATCTGCATAACATAAATATATAGGTACATATTATGATACCAATATCCAAGGTCAAGTGAAACATATATCAGGAGGTCCTGTCAAAGGTGGAAATTATCACAAACGTGTGGGATTCAGAGGCTAGGTAAGACAGAAAATGGAACAGTGTGCTAACAATTGTTGAGGGTACTAATGCCAACCTAGAACTGAGCATTAAATAGAGGCAAAAAGATACACATGACAACCCTTTAATGTATGTTCTGTAATCCATAGTCTGGAGGGGAAGGAAAAGATAAAGAGAGAGAAAGGGAAAGAAATAAAGGACCTGCCATGGAGGAGGGCTGGGGGAAGGGGAGGGAACCGGGATGTTGGTCGTGGGAGATGGGCACTGGTGGCGGGATGGGTGCAGGAACACTGTATGACCAAAACCCTAATATGAACTTTTTAATTGTATATCTTTGTAATTGTAAAAATAAAAAATTAAAAAAAAATTCAGTAGATGAAAAGTGAGAGTTTAAAATAAAAGAAATGTGAGAGTGCGGCTCCGCCCCGTGGAAGCAACCCATCAAGCTGACCTCGCCGTAGAGGGCTCGCCAGCCTCTGGCCGAATCCAACATTGCCCCAAGGGTTCTCTCTCATACATGTGGGGAGGGGGCCACACTGGCTGGACGTGGAGCAGGGATTTGGGCTCCTCTGCCTTTTTCTCCACCTCCATGCCAGCTACCCTGGAAGAGAGACCCACGCCAGTCCCACAGCTCTGTTGGCCGCGGCCGCTCCCCGGGCCGCATGACATTCTTAGATAGTACTGATTTTAGGATCATGTCCTTCCCAGGATCTTTAACATTTACACACTGTATACAGTTCTAGGCAGGTTCTAACTGATACCCGTCATCCCAGTAAGCCTAGCAAGAAGCCAGAGCAACCCATACATCATGAGGTCAGTCATTCTCAACATCCAGACTCCATAGTTCCTCAGAGCTCCACCCAAGAGAAAATCTGATCTTTCTCCTTTAAGTTTTATCAGTAAATACTCAAGATGAGAGCCTCCTACTGAGAGTATACTACCTACATGGCAGAGCTTGGCAAGCTACCCATTTTTATTTGTTATACCAAAAATTAGTAACAATTATGGACCTTAATTCCATGACTGAAGAATGATTTGAGGCTCTTCCTGTTTCTGGAGCAAGCAGATGCCCTTGGGATACACTTGCTTGTGACAGGATGTATGGAAATGTTACTGGTGCCCGCTCGAGCAAATCGATGAACAACTGGAAGACAGTGGTACAGTGATACAGTGAGAGTTTATTGTACAGATGAAGGTCAATGGGGCGGCTTCCTCCCCAGATGTGAAGGCCTCGCCTTTACCCCCTGAACGATGTCTACTGGTCTCCTGTGAAGGACGACCAAGTCCTGTCCCATGAGGACAGCCATGAGGCCCAGTTCCATGAATGACTTCCCTGTCTTGTCTCTGCTCCACTCTCTCTATCCTGGGTAAGCTTCCCCGAGTCTCTGGCCACGGCCACGTGTGTGAGACCCATTATTTCTATTTCTGGAATGCATCCAATGAATAAGGATTGTTGCAGGCAGTAGGTCTCGGGGATCCTCCAGTAGTGTGCCTTTGGGAAAAAAAATAAAATTTAGGAAGAGATTACCTCTGCCTGAAGTAGGTAGGCAAAAGCATAAAGACCATATCCCTTTGAAATACGAATCGTGAGATTTTTGGAGAGGATAAGCAGAGGCCCCATCCAGCTGCAGATATCCAAGGCCTCACCTGGAGAAGGGTGGATCCTTCAGACGAAGAAACTGCAGAAGAATTTATGAGATTATGAAGAGACATTAACAGTGCAAGGGATTAGTTTACACGAAGACCATCAACAGTGCATGACTTTCCTGTGACAATACCCAGATTAATGTTTCAGTACACAAAACTACAGAAAAAAATAATTTGGAAGAATTGTAAAAAATGCTGCTCCTAAAAGCCATTGGGGCTAGCTAGGTCTTCAAGCCTGCCTTGAAGTATCTTTT
Organism: Cryptotis parvus; assembly: GCA_021461705.1. Taxonomy (NCBI): domain Eukaryota; kingdom Metazoa; phylum Chordata; class Mammalia; order Eulipotyphla; family Soricidae; genus Cryptotis; species Cryptotis parvus. Next base: position 35,355 of record JAJIBD010008563.1, on the reverse strand, counting down.
GCTTGCTTATGTTTTCCACTCTGGAGGAGCTGGTGTTCTCTCTTAAACTGTTCCTCTCCTTCTCCCGCACTCACAACTGTGCTGCATAGGAGCTTGTAGCAGACTTTACCAGTCCTGATAAAAGCCAGGCATTCCCCCAAGTGCAGATGGCCACCGTGGTTGGCACTCGAGAGGAAGAAATACTCTTTTCTCAAGTCTATCTCCCTTGCTCCCCATTTGATCAAGCCATTGGAAACAGAATTTTGAGTAGCAAGAATTTATATTCTTTTTAATCTCTATATTGTTTCAATTTCTTATTATGAGCAAATTGAGAGCATGTATTACTTTTCACCATTTAAATGTACTACATATATGCACACATGTATATACATATGCAAATAATACATGCTTGAAAGAAGTAGAGAAGGACCAGAAAGGTAGCCTTTGGGTCAGAGAAGGATTGTTTTTTCTAATATATCAGTACTCTTCTGAGTACCCTGTGCTGAGTACTATTGGAAGTGACCTCTGAGCACAGAACTGGGAGAAGCACCGCACATTTGTGAGTGTATTTCAAAAAAACAGAAACAAAAGAAAATGAATGAAGATAAAGCTAAAGACGGCACAATGACAAAAACCAGTTTCTCAAAGGTTTGGGAAAGCATCATTTTGCTTTCTGAGTGTTTCTAAACTATTTTAGGCTGCTCTAAGAGATCACTGTCTACTGGGTGACCAAAAGAGCACACGGCTCTGGAGGAAGTGTGCAGCATTATCCTCTCTTACATTTGATGCGACCCTTCCTGGTTGGCAGATGGCCATCTTTTCATGTTATCAAAGAGAAGACAAGATCAGGCATCACTCTCTTCTTCATCTTCTTCTGAGTTGACAAATCCCATCAGGACGTCTCCATCTGCAGCAGCTAATTATCCACCAAGTTCCCACCACCAAATACCGTTATTGCCCCAGGGATGTGCAGTCTAGAGCAGTACTGTATTTCAAAGCAATACAAAGGGGGATTTCTGTGCTCTTATAAGTCATCATTAATTACTCAAATGCTTCAAAAATTTAATATAATTGCCCTAATTTATTCCTTTAGGCTGTCTAAGCTGGGACGAGGTTAATATTAGCTTAATTCTGGGTCACAGTGAGTCAACGGTCTGCTCCACAGTCGCTGTCATGTTGACTCACCACACGGCCCTTCTCTACCGATTCACAACAAAAGCTCCGAGAAGATGCAAACCAAGCAGCCACTGTTCACAGACACACCAGTTCCCCCAGCTGAGAAGTCCCATGTGCCCTCTGGAGAGAGGTGGACCAAGCCCCCGGCAGCTACACCCGCTCTCCAGTGCTGCAGCCCTGCCTACATCTCAGCTCCACAGCTCTACTAAAGCTCTCTGCAGAGGCACGGAATCTTGAAAAATTTCAGGTACTCCTACTGTCCAGGCTGAGAACTTGGCATCTTTTCAAAGTAGGAGGCGGAAGTTGCCCTCAACCCTCAATCTTTACTTCTGGAAGCCTCGGCAGCCACACCACCTCCCACAACTGCCACCAGGTCAACTCATTGCCCCAGATCCGAAAGTGTCAATACGACGTGACCACATTCGTGGCCATGTGGCACCTCCAAATTTATCAATCCTGAAATTTCAGTACGACCACACCAAATTGCATGGGAAAGTAGCATAAAAACCACCTAAGCCCAACAAAACAAAACCCAGTAACACTGAATTAGCAACAAACAGCTTAGTAAATCCTTAAATGGGATGTAATACCCTGTGCTGAGGTATAACAATTTTCACATAATTCCTTTTCCTGAAGTATTTTTGGTAATTATTTTAACCATTCAGTTTCAACAAGCAATGTAAAATAAATTATTGTGTGTCTGCTAAGGGGGAAGAGTTGGAGGGTTGTTTGGTAAACCGGGACAATGGTAGAGGGAAGGTCACTTTAGTGGTGGGACTTGTTTTTGAACACTGAAAGACCTTAACAACTGAATTATGGACAACTTATACACCATGGTGTTTAAATAATGTATCTTATTTACAAAATAAATATATACTTATATATGAATATATGAATATTTATATATTTATAATATATAAATAGAAATTTTGAAAAACAATGAGCTAACAGTCCTGAGACCAGAGTGACATCCTGGAGGTGTGTTTATTTGCAAATACATGAGGAGGAATCAATGACTCATCTCTCATTTAGCTCTTTGTACCTGTCCCTAGAGGAAAAAAAGTCATAAAGGGTTCAGATTTATGCAAAATAATTTTATTTATTTTTTTTTCCTTTTTATGGACCATTCAAATTATAGTCACCGGTTAGTCATCCACATGGCTTGGTAATCAATGAAATCAAGCCATTTTAGTTCTTCCATTAGAAAGAATTGCATAATATTCCATGAAATTATAGTTTTGCATTGCATTCCTGAAATAGGCCAGGAAGCCACAGAACGAAAGCAATGGGAAGTGAGTTTGGAAGAGGCAGGCTGTGAGGCCAGGTCCTGAGGTCTGGAAGCCAAACTTTCGTGATGGAAATCACAGACTTGAGAGGGCTTCAGGAACAGGGAGCCGCCAAGGCCTCCATTTCCCGCTTTGATTTATGTTCCACTCAAACAAAATACCTCGCTTCCTGAGTGCAACTTTGGCTTCTTTTCAGCAGAGTAGCAATTCTTAATCCAAAACAATCAAGAAGCATTTGTTCAGTGGTCAAACAGCATTCTTCTGAGTGCTTGGAAATCAGGAAGGCCCACTGTTGTGCAATAGTCTCTAGCAAACAAGTCAGGATCAGACTAACGGCCCTGATACTGACCAAGAGGCTTGTGAAGGGCAAGTCTGGATTCCTTCACCTGTGAAGCAGGAATAGAACACAACCCTAAGCTGGAATTTGAAAGTAAAAATCAATGATGTGTGTGTGTGTGTGTGTGTGTGTGTGTGTGTGTGAGAGAGAGAGAGAGAGAGAGTAATTCATTCCCTTTACAAAGATCATTCCAATCCTGTTTAAAGGCAGTTTCAGTTATAACTTTTGTTAATTCTTAGTTTCTCAAGAATATATTATTAAAAAAAATAAGACAATGTACATTGACAACAGAATTAAGGTTACCTAGAGAAGGGTGAGGAGATTGGAAGGAAAAGATGATGGCTAAAATTTAAAAAAACAAGCAAACAAATAATTTGCCCCAAGACAGAAAGTTAATTAAGGGCACAGAGAAAAAAAAAGCAAATAAATCATGGAATGTTTAATCTTACTGAAAATCAGAGCAATGCCAAGTAAAACAATGGGACACTAACATGCATTCTCAAGTAGGCAAAAGTTAAAAAAGTTGGTGAAACAAAAGAATATATTATTTGTTATTTCCACTATGTCCCCAAAGAACTCTGTCCATATTTTCACATTTGTCACATCCTGTGCTTGTTGGTAATTTATTTCCCCCAGATGGATTTTTAAATTCCTCGAGAGAAGAGGCTTTGTTGCATCTTTGTACTTTGAAAGCCCAATATAATTCCTGGCATATATTAAGCACTATATGTCTAAAGAATAAAGGTTAAGTCCACCTGCGGAGAGCTGAGGTCTACTTCCATTCATGATGTACTAATAAATCTTGTATTTGCATCCTTTAGAAAAGTATCTTTGAAAGAGTAAATACATCATTTATCATGCAGAATAAAAGCAGGTGTCTGATCGGATATCAAGGCAAGATACAGTAGAAGAGTTTTTCCTGGATGACGAGTACAAAAAAAATAATAAGTACATCATTAGACTTAAACAAACTCAAGGCCAGTTTTCATTTAAATCATTCTATATCTAAATTCCTGATTGAGATCACCGGAATGTCAAAAGTGGTATAAAATCACAATTCTTGGGGCCGGAGCGATAGTCCAGCTGGTAGGGCGTGTTTGCCTTGCCCACAGCCGACTCATGCCGGCCCAGGTTCAATCCTCGGCATCCCATATGGTCTCCCGAGCACTGCCAGGAGTAATTCCTGAGTGCAGAGCCAGGAGTAACCCCTGAGCATAGCCGGGTGTGACTCAAAAAGCAAAAAAAAAAAAAAAACCACAATACTTAAAAAATATATTTCTTGGGGCTGGAGCTGGTAGTGCAGCTGCTTGCAGGCAGCTGACCCGGAGTTTGATCCTTGGCATCCCATATGGTTCCCTGCATACCACCAAGAGTTATTCTTGAGTGCAGAGCCAGGAACTACCCCTGAGCATCACTGGGAATGGCTCCCAAAGCAATATATAAATATATTTTTCTATAAAATATGGTATTGGAGGATGGAGAGTGACTATGACAACACTTGCCATATGAGACAGATTTCAAACGGGGGGGGGTGCAAAGAGGAGGAAGGAAGAACTGGACTGTAAATGACACTGGGTAATTGGGAGAGAGTCCTGGGAACTTTGATGCTGTCACAACTGTGTCACAACTGTGTACATTTACTTCATAAACATTAGCTAGAGAGATAGCATAGCGAGCAGGGCACTTGTCTCCTATGTGGTCAGCTTAGGTTTGATCCCGGCATCCTATATAGTTCCCCTAGCTTGCCATGAGTTCCCTGAATGCTGTCATGAATAAGCCCTGAGCGCTGCTGGATGTTGCCCGCCCATCCCCCAGACAAACAAGTAAACAAAAAACCCCATCAGAAACTTTTACAACCTACAATATATTACACAAGTTATAATGAAAAATACTTGATTTTTGAGCTGCACCTGGTGTTGAGGGCTTTCTTCTCCCTCTGTGCACAGGTATCACTCTTGGTGGTGTTCTGGGGAATCACATGTGGTACTGAGGATGTAACTGTCTTCATGTAAAGCAAATGCCTCAACTGTTGTGCTATCTCCCTGGCCTAAAGAGAGATCATAAATGAAGTCACAGAAAATCCCAGCTTCACAAGCCAATTTAAAAACTCTATATTTAGTAAAAAAAAAACTTTCTAAAAGAGAGGAACTCATTTGAATTCTTAAGCATCTTGAACCACTAACCTGAATCATTTAATTTTCTAAATGCATAATTATATTAAAATTAATTTAATTTACAGAATAAGAAGTACCAGTTATATTCTTAAATTTCAGTTAAGTCTACTACTCATTTATAAAACAGTTAATTTGAAAGGATAATTTATATCCCAATAGCTCATTTATGGGAACAAACCTGTGAAAGGCACTTATATTTCCAGAGAGAGGCAAAACATTTATTCTTCACATCTGTAGGGAGGAACTCATCTGATTTGATGTGATTTTAGAAATGGATCTAAAGCCATTGGCATAATTGGTTAATCTTTCTAGAGAACTGAGAATAACAGCTGATAATTTATAATGAAGAGAGAATCCTTAGGCTGACAAGTCAGTTTATATTTTTGTTTATTATTTTAATATACCACCGTGAGATATACAATTACAATATGTTTGAGTTTTGGTCATACAGTGATACAGCACCCATCCCTCCACCAGTGCCCATTTCCCACCACGATGTTCCCACTTCCCTTTCCCTTCCCTCAGTCTGTCTCCATGGCAAGTTTTTTATTTCCTTTCTCTCTTTCTCTCTCTTTCTCTCTTTCTCCTTCTTGCTTTCCTTTCTTACAAATTGTGGATTGTAATACATACATTTAGAGGTTATCATGTGTATCTTTTTGCCTATATTCAATGCTCTGTTCTCTGATGGAATCATCATTTTCAATGATTAATAGCACACTGTTCCCTTCTCTGTCTTACCTAGCCTCTGACTCCCACATGTTTGTGGTATACCAGGTTTTGAGATATTACGTGGCGCACAAAGCACCCACACACTATGGGGATTGGGCTGTGTCCAGCTTTGGAGTACAGACCAGAGGATGCCTATTGTGTATGTGCGAGGTTTTCTGACTTCTGGGAGCCTGGTGGAGGACAAGCCAAGGAGAAAAAAACCTTCCCCCACCCCAAGATGCCCCATCAGTCTAGCACAGGGCAGGCAGAGACTCTGCCCTGCACCTGAATACCTGGTGTCTGGCCGACGCCCCAGGAACAGTTATGGGTGGGGCCACCAGGCCTTTGTGGAGGGAGCCGAGGTGTGTGGAGGTGGCCCCAGTTCAGGATCCCTAAAATCCTGGTTGGCGTAGTTACTGAGTCCCGCATGCCTGGACTTGAATTCTGCTTCTCTCTTCGGTCGGGCTGTGTCCAGCTCTGGAGTTCGGACCAGAGGGTGATTGTGGTTGTGTTGGCGTGAGGTTATCAGATTTCCTCTCTTCTTGAATTTACTTTCTGAGTTTCTAGAATGTGATTGGTTCCACTAGTTTAATGTACTACACGGCCACAAACGGCCACGTGACTTGGGGAAAGCCATATGGCAGCTCTCCCCGAGTGTCTGAGTCTCTGCATTTTGGTCAATAGTCCTGAGGCAGTTCATGGGTGGGTTCACCAGGCCTCCTGGATGGGGCAGAGAGGTGAAGGGGGATCCCAGCTCCATCTCCATGAATGACCGGTGACTTTCACCTCCAAGAACTACCTACCTGGGCTTGAACTCGGCTGCTCTATTGTGTGGGGCTTTGGTGAGCTGGGCTTGAGATCATCTTCTCTCTCTTGGTTGGGGCTTTGATGAGCTGTGGAGTCCGGACCTTGAAAATGGCGGCTATTAAGGTGAGTGAGTTTCATCTGTCTGCTTCTGAGACCCTACTGAGGTGGTGGACCAGTACTAAAACCTATCTTCCCTCCTGGGTGCCTCATGGTCAGCTGAGCTAGGGGAGAGCCAGATGGCAGCTCTCCCCCCCATGTGTCTGAGTCTCTGCCAAGTCAGGTTCTATTGCGGAGATTCAGTGCTAATCACTTGGTGTTACTTACTCATTAAGGAATCTTTGTGTGAGGTGGTAAGAGGGCAATAGGAGAGGAGGACAAGACTCAGAGATGTGGATAAAACCAAGATCATAATTAACAAGGCAGGCAGTTTACTTCTCATGAAGAAACATCCAAGTTGTTCTCTGATACAAACCCCTTCTTGGTGTTTGTATCAGAGAAACAATCACTTATAAACAAAACCAGTTATAACAATCACCATTTTTTATCACTTATAAACCCCTAAGTGGGCCTATGGGAAAGGATTCGATGGAAACAACAGAGGATAAAGGGCCCTGAGCCTAGGGGATCAGCTAAATGTGCCTTATCCTCTAATATGGAAATAATCTGAAGAATGAGAGACATTTCTGGAGTGGCAGGCCTTGAACACACAGAGGGTCCAAGGGGCTTCATTTATCCATCCATCCATCCATCCATCCATCCATCCATCCATCCATCCATCCACCCACCCACCCATCCATCCATCCATCTACCCACCCACCCACTCACCCACCCACCCACCCACTCACCCACCCACCCACCCATCCATCCATCCATCCATCCATCCATCCATCCATCCATCCATCCATCCATCCATCCATCCATCCATCCATCCATCCATCCATCCATCCATCCATCCATCCATCCATCCATCCATCCATCTATCTATCTATCATCTTATTTATTCATTAATTCATATATTTATTTATTCCATTCTTTGGCACTTTTATTCAGTAGTAGTTTTCCCCCCTTATTTTCAGTACCAGATATGGCAAGGAGCTATTACAGCCAACTGTTATTAGAACATTTGTTCACAACACTTACACCCTTCACCACTGACCCCTAGCTGAATCACTCGTGTGCTTTTGTTCCTTCTTTTTAATATCACTAACACCAAGACTGGGTGGAGGGGATGGACAGGGGGTGAGAGATGGAGAAGGGGAGTTCAGAAGACCAGAAGAGGAGGAATGCTACAAGGCAAGGGCTCTATTAAAATGAGATGAGGCTCTGTGATGCGACGACGGGCAATTCTGTGTCATCAGATTCTGGTCTGCTTCTGAATGGGAATGCAAAGCTGCCTGTCTAAGTATGGTAGTTAAACCATTGTCATCCTTTGAGTAAGATTTTATGCCCCCACTGCATTTTAAGATTTTAAGATTTAAGACTTTAAGACACTACTGCATTTATGACTCTCCAGATATCTAGACAGGTGGATGCGGAGGCTCAGTTCGGAGTGGTAGTAGCTGTGACCTGGGATAGTGTGTTTCCTTATGACATTTTCACTAAGACTGAATACTTGAAATGACTTGGGTGAGTTACATTGCAGAAATTTCACCAGAACATTCCTTTCCCCCCATTCTCAACCCCTTAGCAACAATCCCTGCTACCTAAATGTATTTGTTGACTTGAACCAGAATTAGCTTTGATCTTCCTGAAGTATTTTCACCTCTGTCCTCAAACCTAGCACATCTCTCATCAGTAGAGAATGAAACCACCACCACTCTTGCTGATGACAGAGGTGCTTTAGTTGTTGTGGTTGTTGTCAGAGCCTCACTCTTGCAAAGCACATACTCTGCCACTGCGCCACACCCCAGTTTGAGGCAGCATTTTAAGGATTTAGACATTTGTTATCTCACAGCCACTTGGGTAAGGTAGGTAGTTTGCTTATATTTTCCACTTAGCAGCGTCCTAAGTTCTCAGAGTCTATTTGGTGGAATTTGCTATTCATTTTAACTGAGTATTAACTCACTTCCTTGTTGTTGTTTCCCTCTTCCCTTTTCTTTGTATTGTTATTGGGGTCACATTGGGGAAATTGTAATGTCTGTGATCGCACTGTGTGGGCCAGGAGTCAAACTTGCAACCTCACTCATGGGCTATTTGGTCTTCCATTGAGCTGCATCCCTGGTCCCTGATACTTCCGTGCTTTACTTCAGCGTCTTTTTTTGTTCTTTTTTGGGTCACACCCAGCGATGCTCAGGGGTTATTCCTGGATCTACACTCAGGAACTACTTCTGGCGGTGCTCAGGGGACCATATGGGATGCCGGGATCGAACCCTGGTTGGCTGCACGCAAAGGCAAAGACCCTACCTGCTGGACTATTGCTCTGGCCCCATTACTTCAAAGTCTTGCATGGCTTAAAAAACAGTGAAGAAAGAACTTTATAAAGTTTATCCTCACTTTGTAACTTTTGAAACCCTATTTTTCGGAGAGACTTCACATTAGTATAATTCTAAGGCAGCTAATGAAATCACTTCGTAAAACCTGTTTTCTCAGGATTGGTAATGCCACAAAGCAAGGATGAAACCTAATGCTTTCTTGCTGCTTCATCCCCTGAACAGTGCCTGGAACTCATTCCCAAGTAACTGAACGAAAGAGATAAATAAGAGGAATAGTGCCTGCTATAGAGGCAGGCTAGAGGAGTGGGGAGGGAACTTGGGGATATTGGTGGTGGGAATGGGGCACTGATGGAGGGATGGGTGATAGAAAAATGTATTACTGAAACCCAATCGTGAACATCTTTTTAATTGTATTTCACACTGTGGTACAATAAAAAAATTAATAAAAAAAAGAAAAAACAGTAGGATTTTTTTTTTAAACTTTCCTGACACCATAGGTCCAACTGTCCAGATTAGAGATGGTTTATCAGAAGGTGAAATACTCATTCCAGTGAGTACCTTATTTAATTCCTGATGGAATTCTCTTCTTGGAATTCCTGTTTTAGAACAAGGCATGTGGTTTTGAAGGATTTATTGGTGGCAAACTTAGGGTTTTGTGAGAGGATCTGCTATTTAGAAAATGCAAAAAGGCATCTGGAGCCCAGTCTGGTAAATAAATTGAGTAATCTGGCATTTTAATCTCATTCATATGTGATTAGAAATGCACAAGACCAATGTTCAGATTTGTCTCATGAATTATATCCGAGAGCATTTCCAGTCAGGGATTCCACAGATGTTTTGAAGAATATTTGCTGTCATTGGAATATGGCCTTGGAAGTAACTATCATCAATGGAGCTACATTACTTTTAAGCATCATTAAACAAATCTTTTTTTTTCCCTTTGAGTACTGTTTCTTTTTTTAAATTAATTTTTATTGGAGAGGGATGGTGGGTTCTAGCCCTGGCCCACCACCCCAGCAGAGCCTTGCAACAAGCCAGACGACCCCCAACTCCATGAGGGCCTCCGTTCTTCACATCCGGACTTCTCTCTCGTCAGACCTCCACCCAGCAGACCAGCCTATCAGCGCCTGGCTCGCGCGGCTGCTTGCAGTTCACCAATACATGCTGGACTTAGAGATGCCTACAAGAGTATGCTACCTGCACGGCAGAGCCTGGCAAGCTACCCGTGTTGTATTTGATATATATGCCAAATACCAGTAACAATTATAGACTCATTCCGGAATGGATTGAGGCTCTTTATGTTCCTGGAGCAAGCAGATGCCTTGGGCTCTACTAGCATGAGACAGGACATATGGAGATGTTACTGGGGCCTGCTTGAGCAAATCGATGATGAACGGGAAGACAGTGATACAGACAGTGAATTTTTATTGATTCACCATTCAATAGACCATTACAAAGCTGCTCATGATTGGGTTTCATTCATACAGTGTTCCAACACCCATCCCTCCACAAATGTACATTTCCCAACAACAATGTGTCCTGTTTCACTCCCACTCCTAATCCCAGACCTACCTCTATGGCAGGCACTTTTCTTCTCTCTCATCTCTCTCTCTCTCTCTCTCTCTCTCTCTCTCTCTCTCACACACACACACACACACAGACACTTTCTTTCCTTTTGTGTATTGTGTTTTGTGTAAACAGATCTTTTGGGAATTAGGGATTCCCCCATGGTAGAATGTATGTACAGAGCCCTGGATTTGATCTCCAACACAAAAAATTAAACTATGCAAATAAATAAATTAATGAAGTTTTGTCAAATAAGCAAAATACAAATCCAAGTGGCCCTTACTGGATATTCACAGGTTGTGTCTGTTGATTCTTTGGCTCCAATTGTAGCCAGTGGGCTTCACTGCTACTCCGAGCTTATTTGTGGTCATCATTTCTGGACCTCCAGGGACTAGAAGGAATGACCTTAGATCTGTGCTGCTTTAACTAGTTACGTTTTTTACTTAGCATATTGAGTAAAGTAATGAGCTGTGGTGATACCTATTAACTTGCCCCATGCTGTGATGAGAACAGCTTGAAGCTGTGGAAAAATGCTGATATACTTAAAATAAGGAACCAAAATAGCCATATAAACAAACCTCAGGGAATGTTAACCAAGAAATCATTGCCAAATCAATCTTCAGCCAGTCAAAATGCTGAATATTTCCTTTTGAAAGGAATTACAGTTTTAGTTTCGACTATGGTTGTGGACACAAAACTGTAATACTTAATCATTCATAAATTAAAATAAAAAAAGACTTTCATAAAACTTGTTAACCTCCCCATGGATCAGTAAAAGCTGAAGGGCACAACAGGTTATTGGTGATCACAAGCATTAGGTTGGGTATTTATATCTCATAGTGAAGGTTGAGAAAGTAGAGAGCAACTCTCCTAGGACAGAACTTTGCTTCTGGGAACCATGGGGGCTCTTCCATGAGAACAAAAGATGGCCAGAAAAATAAACTCTGGTCATGTTCATCAGTGTTTCTTCTCTCTCTTTCTCTTCAGTATTCATTTTCTTGAACCCACTGTTGTGAAATGGAAATCAAAAGCTACTGATCAGAAAAATCAGTCATCAAAACATAAGTCTTTAGAATATCACTTATCTTGTATCACTTTTCTTCCTGCTGTTCATCGGTTTGCTTGAACAGGCGCCAGTGCATATCTCTGTTTGTCCGTGTCCAGTGATAGTGTAGCCCAATGGCATGTGCTCACTCCAGGAACATGAAGAGCCTCAAACCGTTAATTCAGGTCATAGGAATGAGGTCTATTATTGTTACTGTTTTTGATTAATTTCATTTAGTATTGTTTTGTGATGCTGAGATTCGAACCTAGGGTCTCGCATCTGCAAGATACATGCAGTGTCGCTGAGCTACATCTTCTGTCTTAGAATATATAATTTAGGGCCAGAGAGATAGCCCAGCAGGTAGGGTGTTTGCCTTGCACACAGCCGTCCCATGCCCACTTGGTTTCGATCCCCGGCATCCCATATGGTCCCCCGAGTACCGCCAGGAGTAATTCCTGAGTGCAGAGCCAGGAGAAACCCCTGAGCATTGCCGGGTGTGACCCAAAAAAGCAAAAAAAAAAAAAAAGAATATATAATTTAAATATATTTGATATGACTCTGCTCCCCCCTAGCTACATCTATTTGTGATGAACACATTTCTTTATAAAACTGTATGTACTGCCAGATTATTTCCCTTGGTAAATAATATCAGTAAGGAGTGGTATTCCTAAATCAAAGGGATTCGCTACATCTTTAATTACTATAACAACAAATGTGACACTATCTCCTGAGAAACATTGTAGTAATCTCCCTCATTTACTCTCTTTCAGAATTAAACAATGCATACTTGAACTTTGTGTTTATTAGTTCCATCCCTGTTGGTACCTCTTTGCAAATACAAACACTACAAGAATTTTACTGGATATTTGTGTCTTAACCCACTCTCTGCCAGGAGAGAATACGGTATATTTACTAAGAGGTTCAAATGTGAATGCAAAAGAGATTGGTAAGCATGTTTGTATGGCCTGCAGTGACCATCCTTCATTCTTACAAAGACTTTCCTAACTTTATTGAGGAGTGGAGTTGGACAAATTTTATAACAAATAGATGAGGAATATATGAGCCAACCTTAAGAAATCAGATATAAATCACTTAAATTTGGCATAGAGACAGAGACTCTGGTATCTCAGGGAAATACCTTCAACTAGACATCTGGCCTGCAGCAGCGTTTTTGGGCCAGGAGAACCAAGTAGTAAAGGTTGCCAAGAGAAGTGGAGGATGGAGCAAAGGTGTCTGGGAAGGAAGAGAGGAGACATCATTGGGTGGAACTGGAAGGCGGCAGAAAGAGCCACCATTTAGTTACCAAACATATCTGAGTTTCTGAGGCATTTTTAAGCCCCATGAAGTACATTTTACTTCTTGTGATCAGTTTCCAGTTTTGAGGTTGACTTAATTGGGTTTCTGTCTCTTAGGACCAAATCTCAAGCACATGTTCTTTACTTTTTAACAGGAGGAAGCTAGTCAAGCAATTTTAAAGAATAAAGAAACACTAAGCCCAGACCATTGGATTGCAGAATATATCTTAATTTGAAAATGTCATTATTTTTTTTCCTATGGAGAAGTCCAAGTGGGCAGACCACATGCTGACATGTAAATTCGTTCTCACCAAATGAGTCCATTGAGATTTTAAAATAAATACATAAATACATAATTGAATAAATAAAACACCTCTCAATTGTTCTGGAAGATGAATAACAATAAAAAGGGAGCAAGGGGTTCTTTTTGGGGTTGTACTAACAAAAATTCCCTTCTCCCAACTTGGCTTCGGAATTGTTGAAACAATATTAACCATTCCTGTTACCCGGGTGGGAGCAGAGTTGTAATAAAGTGTCTGGATTGGTGTGATTTTAACACGGCAGGGGGCTGAAAAGTCCTTGCTTCAGAGTCCAAGGCTGAAATAGTGAGCGCAAGCTTCTTTATTCTTGTTTCTATGAGACACTCCCAGTGCCCAGAGGCTTTAAATCCCTCCCCTCCCTCTGCTGAGGCTGTCTCGCCCCCGGCTCCTGAGACCCTATAGTCAGGGAACAAGGAGGAGAGTGCTCAGACTAAGGCCTCTTTGTTTCATGGTTTTGGTTTTTATTTTGGAATGGCGATGTGCAGATAAGGAGATAGTGATGTGATTGTTTTAGGACCCAAACCCCCAAGAGACAGGAAAAGAACACAAGCAAACTGTCCTTGTGCCTTCTCTGTCTTCATCCAAATTTCAACGGTTTCCCAGGAAGGTCTTCTCTTGGCTGAACGTCCCAGGAGCTAAAAGAAAAGCAGAAAGAGCCAGTGTGCTCGTTCCCCAAACTTTATGTAACGAGGGAGCCTTCTCCCCGTGAGTGCCTCAAGCACAGGCGAACGTGACAGCGCCGAGGATTCCAGCAATCCAGGCGCAAAGGGTTTTCAAAGGAGGAAATTGAAGCCAAAGGTGGCTTAGCTGCCTGAGCAAATTTGTTTATGAAAATGTGTGATACATTTGTGAGATCTCCAAAAACATTTGGGTGGAATTTAGAGGTCCTTAAGTTCTTACACAAGCAGGGAGAGGCCATGACTACCTTTAGAATTCTTCTATTCCTGTCCCAAAAAATCAAAGCCCTGTAATCCCTTTGGTGAGGGCCACATATTTACAATTAGAGTCATTAAGATGTGATTGTGACCTAAAACTCTGATGTTGAAGAATAATGCCCAGTAGGATGGTCCTTGTAAATGAGGAACCTTGGAAGGTGATCAGGTCCCAGTGATAGAGCACTTCTAAGAAGAAGAGGACGACGCCAGAGGCAAGGTCTCCGTCTCATGGGTCTGGATGTAGAAAGAAGAAGGCAGCCTTTAAGACCGGAAGTGGGCTGTCGCCAAAAACTGGATCTGCCTGAGCCTCCATCTTGGATTTGCCAAAACAGGAAGAGTGAGGAATAAATATTTCTGACTTAATTTACTCAGCTGGCGTAATTTCTGTTGTATGGCCCAAACTGACTATGCATGACTTGCAGGAGATTTGATTATCCACCTCTGATTGTCAGTAACATTGGGAAGCTCTCTTGCTCATAGTTTCAAAATGTTTGATATTATTTTGCCTAAATTTTTTGTACATATTTCATGTTTTAAGAATGTTTTATCTCCTCTGGTCTGGCTTCTAATCTAGAGTCCAATCCTTATATGAATTTACAGAGCATTAATTTCCCAACTATGGGTTTGCCTTGTGTCAGTATCTATCACGATCACTATCTTCCCGTTCATCATCTATTTGCTAGAGCTGGCACCAGTAATATCTCCATACGTCCTGTCTCATGCCAGTAGAGCCAAGGGCATCGGCTTGCTACAGGAACATAAAGAGCCTCAAACCATTATATTAGGTCACGGGAATGACCTAATATAATTGTTACTGGTATTTGGCATATCAAATACAACACGAGCAGCTTGCCAGGCTTGCGTGCGGGAGGCATACTCTTGTAGTCACCTCCAAATAAAGCATTATTGATGAACCGCTCGGCCGCAAGCGGCAGCGTGAGCCAGGCTCGTCTGCTGGATGGAGTTCTGACTAGAGGGAGGTCTGGGTGTGGAAAATGGTGGCCCCCGTGGAGTGGGGTGTCGTCTGGCTTGTTCTGAGGCTCTGCTGGGGTGGTGGGCCAGGGCTAGAACCTGCCATCCCCTCCATGTGCCTCATGAACGGCTGAGCACAGGGAGAGCAAGGGAGCAGCTCTGCCCCATGTCTAAGAGTCTCAGTGTGTCAGTATATAATTATGTAAGTGATAAAACAGATCACTTGATCACTTGAATCCGTTATTCATCGATTTGCTCGAGCGGGCGCCAGTAACATTTCCATTGGACCCTATCACGTGCCAATGTAGCCCAATGGCATCTGGTTGATTCAGGAATATGAAGAGCCTCAAACCGATGGCAAAGTAAAATATAAAGAGCCTCAAACAGATGGCAAAGTAAAATATAAAGAGGGTGCAGAATTTCATAGGTGTATGACCATAAAAATATCGCAGTCTGGGTCATAAGATAGTGCAGGGGTAAGATGATTGCCTTGCATGCAGTTGACTCCAATTTAATACCTGCTGTGGCATATATTTCCTGAGCACCTTCAGGGATGATCTTTCTGAAAAGAGCCAGGAAAGAGTAAGCCCTGAGGCAAAACAAGTGTGGTTCAAAACCCAACAAAGTAAAACAAAACAAAGCCCAAAATGCATTGCATCTGATGTTGGTCAAAGGTATAAGCTTGCTGTTATATGCTGAGTAATTTCTAGTGACCTAATTACTACATGGTAACTGTTGTTAAAGTGATGTAATGTGTACTTAATGTGAGTGTAGATCCCATGTACTCTAATCATACACAAGCACAATAGGAAATACTTGAGGGAAAGGATATGTTCCTTAGCTTAATCTTTTTTTTTTTTTTGGGTCACAACCTGCAGTGTTTAGGGCCTAATCCTAGCTGCACTAAGGAATTAACTCCTGGCGGTGCTTGGGGGACCATATGGGATGCTGGAGATCGAACCTGGGTCAGCTGCATGCAAGGTAAATGTCCTTCCTGCTGTTCCATTGTTCCTGCTCACTTAGCTTAATCTTGGCAATCACTTGATTATGACTAAGCGTATATATCACTTAATAGCTTTCATATTATACACATTAAAATATGCAAATGTTATCTGTCAGAACTCCACAAAATTAGGATAACAGCCAAACAAGAAATTACATGTGTGTAAGGTCTTAGGATCATTGATTATGATAATAAAAGAACAGAAGCAACAAAAATATTTATTAGCAGGGGAGTGTCGAAATCATGGTATGGATATACACAAAACAATGGGCAGTGTAGCCACTAAAGTGATCAAAAAGTTCTTTGAAGACAGATCTGGAAAAATCTACAAATCATGTTGTTGGGTTAAAAAATGTTGTAATCTGGGTGGGGCAGGGAATTGGAGGGGAGTACGGGTGTGCAGAAAAATATTATGAAACAATTTCAGCAAATGATTGGGAAAGCAGGCAAAACCCAGGTTAACCCAGAGCTCCCTTGCTGGCCTGTGGCTCGGCAGTTTGCGCCAGTCCAACAGCCCTGTAAAGGGCCTCATCTGGTTGCTGTAGTCATCCCACAGTGCTAATGCTGGTCACTACCGGTTACTCTTGTCAGTCCAGATCAAAAGATTAACGCACTATTGATGCTCTCAGGTAAGGTGTGTATTTGTGAAAGGGTCATATGAATATGATAAATTGTGTTACTACTATACTACTTTGAATATGCAGTATCTGATTTGAAGATATATGAGGTTATAATGATTAGTTTTACTGTGTTTTATATTTAAGCCAAAAGAGCTGATTAAAAGAAAAGAATATACTTATTAAATTAATACAAGGAGTATTAAGTTTATATAAGAATACATATATATTTGAAATCTTGAAGAGAATTTTGTTATCTATTTATGGAAGGACAATTTAATTCTTTAGGTTATGAATTAAATTAACATTAATCACAGAAAGTGAAAAGGGTCCCTCTTTTTTAGACAATGGCTACATTTCTAAATGTGAAAGAAACAAGATCTCTAAGGTGAATTTTAACATGTAGAAGCAGATTCTTTATTTATGAATTTAATAGAGAAGATTCTTAGGCTGTTATAGGCAGGCTTTCTTTCTGAATACAAATATTCTTAATAAATAAACTCAGTTGATTAAACTTTTCTAAAAAATTAAAAAAAAGTAAAATCAAATAAAAAACTCAATTGATCATTTTGACTGTAATTTCAGAGACAAAGAAATTTTTGTGCTTGAGATAAAAAAGAAAGCTGAGGAAAAAAAATTTCTCCAACGTCCAGATAACAGAGCCTCCTCTGTCTCTTTGCACCTCACCTTGAAGCATTCCTATGTTCATCTTTATTCCTTTTCTTCTGAGGGATGCAGCTGGAGGGTACATAGAAACCCAAGGTTGGGGGCTGGAGAGATAGTATGGAGGGTGGGGCACTTGCTTTGAATGCAGCTGACTTGGGTCCAATCCCTGGCACTCCATATGGCGCCCTGAGCACTACCAGGAGTGATCTCTGAGTGCAGAGCCAGGAGTAACCCCTGAGCATCTCCAGGCGTGGCCCAAAAATGAAAGTGAAGAGAGAGAAAGAGAGAGAAAGAAAGAGAGAAAGAGAGAGATTCAAGGTCTTCCTATGAATGAATTTTAAACCTCTCTGTTCTGTTCCCTTCCTAACTGCTTTCCCTCTTTTAAAGCCTCATTCTTCTTCTGCTACTATTCCCAAGAAGCAGTTCTCTTCTGCAAAACTGTTCTTTCTTCAGAGGAAGATACCGGGAAGTGGGTTGCTGTAACCCAGAGATCCCATTGGAGAAACATGTGATGGGTGGGACTGGGGACTTCATGCGTTTGCAGTTCTTAAATGGGTCAGACTGTTCCTTTGCTCGGAGACTGGAATGTTCTCTCCTCTTTTGGTCTAGCTCATTTCTCGTTTTTCAGAATTTCATCTTGTCAGGATTGCTTTGAATTTTTTTCCTCTTCAATGTTATTAAAACTCATTGATGCCTGCTGCTATAAGTAAGTGCTTGGTATTCCATTCTATAACTTTATTGCATATTTATTCCATTCACTGTTCATGGAAATTTCAGGTTACTACTAGTCTTTTTAATTTTTTTTTTTTTTTTTTGCTTTTTTGGTCACACCTGGCAATGCTCAGGGGTTTCTCCTGACTCTGCACTCAGGAATTACCCCTGGCGGTGCTCGGGGAACATATGGGATACCGGGATCGAACCAGGGCCGCCATGGGCTGGCCATGTGCAAGGCAAATGCCCTACCTGCTGGACTATCGCTCTGGCCCCCAATTTTTGTTTTTATGTGTGTGTTTTAACTTAATTTAAATGTCATGATTTACAAAGTAAAGTTTTTCACAATAGAGTTGTTAGAAAGATTCATCATTCAACATTAATCCTACCACAAGTGTGCTCCTACCACCATAGAGACCCTCATTTCCCTCCCACCCCACCCCACCCCACCTCCATGCCTGCTCCCTTTGCCGGCACTAATTATATTGACCATTACAGCCCATATAAGGGAAAGGTAAAAAGTCATGACTTTTTTCTGGATTATTATGTGCAAGTCTGGCTTATTTGTGTTCTTGCATTCACTTTCTGAGCTTCTAGAATATAGTGGATTGGTACTAGTCAACCCTAGACTCACCACCACTGCACCTACGGACAGCACTTATTACAAATTGTTCTCAACCTCTGTTTGAACTTGTCCTACGCATACACTATCACTATCTTCCCGGTCATCATCAATTTGTTTGAGCGGGCTACAGTAACATCTCCATATGTCCTGTCTCATGCTAGTAGAGCCCAAGGGCATCTGCTCACCCAGGACCATAAAGAGCCTCAAACCATTATATTAGGTCATAGGATGACGTAACATAATTGTTAATGATATTTGGCATATCAAATACAACACGGGCATCTTGCCAGGCTTGCCATGCTGGTGGCATACTCTTGTAGTCACCTCTAAATACAGCATTTATTGATGAACCGCTAGGCCGCAAGTGGCAGCGCTAGCCAGGCTCGTCTGCTGGATGGAGTTCTGATGAGAGGGAGGTCTGGATGTGGAAAATGGCGGCCCTCATGGAGTGGGGAGTCGTCTGGCTTGTTGCAAGGCTCTGCTGGGATGGTGGGCGGGGGCTAGAACCTGCCATCCCCTCCCGGGTGCCTCGTGGAGCAACTGGGCACAGGGAGAGCTGGTAGCAGCTCTGCCCCATGTCTGCGAAGTCTCTGGATCAGCATACCTGGGCTGGATTGAAAAAAAACTGCTGCAGGGTAGGTGTCGATGATCCGGGCTGTGATAGGCTCGTCTGCTGGATGGAGTTCTGATGAGAGGGAGGTCCGGATGTGGAAAATGGCTGCCCTCATGTGCATCTCCAGCCTCATTCAGGCTCCGCGGTTGTCCTCCAAACCGAACCATCATCCACTCAGTTAATTCTGACGAGAGCTGGCACTTGTGGGGATATGTTCATGCATACACTAAATAACTTATTCTATGTTACTTGTTGTTACTGGCTTTGGCATACCAAATACAACAAGGGTAGCTTGCCAATTGTAGACCTCATTCCCATGACCTGAAGGAATGGTTTGAGGCTCTTAATTCTTTTGGAGTGAACAGATGCCCTTGGGTTACCCTAGCTAGTGACAGGACATATGGATATGTTACCGGTGCCTGCTCGAGCTAGTGGATGAACAATGGGAAGACAAGTGACAAGACAAGTGACAAGTGATGTTACTTGTTGGAGCTAATTCTCTAAATACGGTCAATGAATATATTCTTAGACAAAAGTCAGTGGAGATGACTAATTTCTGTTGTGCCATTTTAGCCCTCTGTACAAGAAATTGCCGATATGTTCCTCAGACCACACATCGTATCCACACACTTGTGATTGTATACCCCATACTTAATTCTATAAAATGTGATGTGATACCTGGTAAGTTAGTATACCAGGCATTTTTATATCATGTGGCTGCTTTGTGGCCACGTGCTACCAGGAGAACTGGCAGGAGCTCTTCCAAGTCTGCATCCCTGAATCATGGCTGACAGCAGCAGCAGAAGCAGCAGTTCTAGGTGAGCCCACTGGGCCTAACAGAGGGACTGAGGTGGGGAAGGGGCCCCAGCTCCAGCTCCATGGAAGTCTGGTGAGCTTAGCCACAAGGATCCACATATCTGGGCTTGCAATCGGCTTCTCTCTTGGGTGGAACTCTGATGAGCTGTGGAGTCTGGACCTTGAAAATGGTTGTGTGTGAGGTTTTTCTGACTTCTGAGGGTCCATCAGGGCATAGACAAGGACCAGAACCTGCTCTTTTTTATTTATTACAAGTACATTATTTTGTCTCATGGTGCAAATGTGTAAGACACTTGTTAGTACCCACAGGTATCTGGCTATAGGAGATTCTGACAATGAATCTTTCTTGTTCATCATCACTAATCATCAGAGAGATGCAAATCAAAACAAGAATGAGATGTCACCTCACACCACAGAGACTGGCCCATATCCAAAAGGGTAAAAGCAACAAGTGCTGGTGTGGATGTGGGGAAAAGGGGACTCATACATTGTTGGTGGGAATGTCAACTTGTACAAACTTTCTGGAAAACAATATGGACATTCATCCAAAGACTAGAAATTGAGCTCCCTTTTGACCCAGTCATACCACTCCTGGGAATATACCCTGGGAAGCCAAAAACACACAGTGGAAACACAATCCGCACTTTTATTTTCATAGCAGCACCATTCACAATAGCCAGAACCTGGAAACAACCAGTATGCCCGAGAACTGATGACTGGATAAAGAAACTGTGGTACATCTACACAATAGAATACTATGCAGCTGTTAGGAAAAACGAAGTTATGAAATTTGCCTATAAATGGATGGACATGGAAAGAATCATATTGAGTGAAATTAGTCAGAAGGAAAGAGAGAGATATATAATGACTGCATTTATTTGCATGACATAAATATATCAGGTGGTCTTACCAAAAGTGGAAATTACCGCAAACATGTGGGAGTCAGAGGTTAGTTAAGACAGAGAAGGGAACATGTGTGAATAAATGTCGAAAGGGCTAATACCAACCGAGAACTGAGCATTAAATACAGGCAAAAATAGCACATGATGGCCTCTAAGTGTATGTAGTGCAACCCACAATGTGTAAGAGAAGGAAAAGAGAGGGAGAGAAAAAAGAGATAAAGAACCTGTCATTTAGGCAGGCTATGGGTGGGGGGAGGGAATTGGGGACATTGGTGGTGGGAAATGGGCTCTGGTGGAGGGCGGGTGCTGGAACACTATGTGACCGAAACCTCTAAACATGAACAACGTTGTAATTGTATATCTCACGGTGGTATAATAAAATATTTAATAAAATAGAATCTTTCTTATGTGTCTTTTTGTTCTTTTAATTAATTTTTATTAAGACATCATGATTTACAAAGTTGTTTAAAGTTACTTCGGACATGCCATATTCCAACAGCAATCCCACCACTGTGTGAACTTCTCTCCACTAGGGTTCCCAGGTTGCCAGCCAATCCCCAGTTTGCCCCATGACACACATAACACATTTATTTTCATATTGCTTACTTTAACAGAACTTAAAGGAATGGCTGTTGCAGGACTCCTCTAAGAGCCTCTGCATCTGCTCTGGATTGCCTCCTGCAAATCACTTCATAGATAAGGGGGTAGTCTAAATGTGGCAGTTTATCTGACCATGTATTCTATACTGGCTGGTATAAATAATCTCTCATGCCTCCACAATCATCGTGGGACTAGCTAGATCTTACCAGCATATTTGCCTGGCCACGTTGGATCCCTAACTAATTAGACCAGAGAGAAATGCTGTTTGCCTCCAAGCAAGCAAGTATTGCTCCCTGATAACTCAAAAGGCAACTAAAATAAAAAACTACCGTGAAGTAGATGAGACTTGTGAAGGCTTAGAGAAATAATTAACTGGCATTAGTGTTAGTCTTTGGTACAGAGACATGCCATCTCAGAAACCCCCTTCTCTACCCTATAAAGGCATTTCCAGGCAGATCTTGGCTCAAAACATTAGCATATAATAGGGCCTAGGTGAGGTGCTGGGAGAAATTACCTAAGGGCATTTGACCCTTCCTGCTTCCCATAATAGTGGGAGGTCTGAGTTGCAGGGGTATAAAACCAGCCTGCTTCCTCTCTCTCTCTCTCTCTCTCTCTCTCTCTCTCTCTCTCTCTCTCTCTCTCCCCTCTCTCTCTTTCTCTCTCTCTCTCTCTCTCTCTCTCTCTCCGGGCTCTCTTTTTGAGCTTGCACTCTTCTTGGGAATCTTGTCTTTGTCTCCTCTTTACAGGGCCTTTACACGTGGTGGCCACCATCTTGGCCTACACATGGCTGGGGTTCTAGCTGGGAATCCTAAGCACAGGTTTTTTGCTATTGCTGATTTGTATGCCTGAACCTGTGATAAATAAAGCATTTTAAAATTGCATCGGATTCCTAAGTCTTCATCCATTCCCCCGGCTTTGGAGGTAGAAGGGAACTTCGCTTCCCAGCACTGTCGGGACCCCAGGGGCATTCCCCTACAAATGGCAAAAGAAAGTATCATAAAATAATTCAATAAAATTCAGCTTGTGGGCCGGAGCGATAGCCCAGCGGGTCGGGCATTTGCCTTGCATGCAGCAGGCTTGTGCTGGCCCGGGTTCGATTCCCGGCATCCCATATGGTCCCCCAGCACCGCCAGGAGTAATTCCTGAGTGCAGAGCCAGGAGAAACCCCTGAGCATTGCCGGTGTGACCCAAAAAAGCAAAAAAAAAAAAAAAAAAAAATCAGCTTGTGATGATTGATTGCTGTATGATTTTAACCCATGTAAATAAAGAAAAGAGCTTGATGCAAAACAATATAATGCCCATTCTTATTTACATAAATATGTTTTCAACTCTGGCATCTGAATTATGTTGCAATAAATTTTTTTTTGTATTTAGATTTTATTGTAATAGTTACCATGTGTTCCCTATAAATAATATATCATTTATTTTGTGATTTGTGCTAATATGTTTTGGGGTCTAACTGATGTAGGTAAAACCTATTAATATAAAATTTAGTAAGAGTGAAAAAAAGTTTACCTCTTTTCATTCCCCTTTAAATGAAAGTCTAAAGGGGAAACTATGAACACGCTTATAAAAATACTGTTTTATCCTCAGAAAAGGAATATTGATTTTATAACAAATAGAAAATATAATAGTACAGATATTATTTAAATATCTGCATTAATAAGTAAAAAGATTACAATAAAAACCTCTATGGATGTAAAAAAACTGTCTAGACATAGAACATACAATATAAATAAGATGTTAATTTATCATTAAAGATACAGGAGTAAATTTACCTTTCTTACTGTAGAAGAAGGCATCAATGACAAGTGCTGAAGAATTTATTATGCCTTTTAATGAAGTTCCTGTAAGGCTTTTTTGCAAGACTGGTTTCAAGACTGTGAATATTGGTGCAGTTGAGATGATTAGTATTTTGACAATCATATGAATCTCAAATTATTTCCCACTTGTGTTTTACTGTTCATGTCCTGATCGCTAAAATGAACTTAGTATCTTTTCGTATTCATTAGTGTGTAGTTTTCTTCTTTCACAAGGTATGCTCATTTTGGGAGCTGGTCTATTGAATACATATTTTCACATATATATTTATAACTGCCCATATATATTTAACACATAAAGAAAATTTCATGGATGCTCTTTATATTTCTGTGATTCCTTGTCAGTTTTGTATCTGGCAAATATCTTCCAACTGAAGAAATTTTTTTTTTGATGTGGAGCAATATCAGGTGATGCTGAGGGCTGACTCCTGGCTCTGTCCTCATGGATCCTGGAGGCACTTAGGGGGCCATATGTGGTAGTGAGGGATGAAACCCAGATTAGTTGCATGCAAAACAAATACTTCACTTGCTGTATTATTCTGGCTCCCAATTGAAGATATTTATTTCTTACTCTTATGGTGTTTTTAATGAACAATTATTTAAATCTAATTTGTATTTTCAATGTCTTGTGATTTTCACTTTTTAAGGTGTATTTATAGATGATTCTATACTTTGAGATGATAAAAAAATGGTATGCTATCTTTGATTCTAAAAACGTTGTAAAGAAAATTCTCTTATCTTGAAATAAGAGAATGTTAATGGATAAATTGAAAGCATTAAAAATTTAAATGACCTTTCAATCAGATTTACATATTGGTTATATTATTATTTCTATTTTCCTTTTGTCTTCTTTCTCCTACACATTAATTTTTTCCTCTCTTGAAACATTAAAGATAAGGCATATAAATTGATCACTTGATCACTTGAATCCCGTTATTCATCGATTTGCTTGAGCGGGTATATAAATTATAATAGTAAAGTAAATAAATAATGATCCTTATTCTCCTTAGTACTTCAGTATATATACTTATTAATGACAAGGATATTTTTCACAAAGTTAAAACAAAGTTAAAAATATTTAAATTTTGATCCCGCAGGAATTAATTTTTTGAGTAAGTTATAAGGTAGAACTTCAAGACAGTTTTTAAAAATAAAGTAACCAAAAGTTTTGCACAATCTGAGTATAATACAAACTTTGTTTGCGGTGCCCAAAAAGTTTTGTTCAGATGTATAGGTCTCAGTCTGTCTAAGTCTGTACCATTGATCTATCTTACTAGATAGACCAGCTATATTGTCTTAATTACTATTGTATTGTAGTTAGTCTTGCAATTTGATTGAGGAAATCCTTTACTTTTTTCTTTTTCTTGAAGAATGTTTGGCTACAAGTTCTTTGACCTTTTGCTTAGAATGTAAAGTTAGTCAACTCTCAAAGAAAAATCACTTGGGGATTTTGATTGTGATTTTATTAAATCTATAAATCAATTTTTTGTAAGCACTGATGTCTGAAAAGTGGAGTTTTATTATCTATAAAGTTAGGATGCTTTGCCATTTATTTGTACTTTTAAATTACTTCTGATACACATTTATAGATCTTTTGCAGAAAAAATTTTGCATATAATTTTGATGTATTCCTAAATATTACCTGTATTTCTTCATACTGCAATTTGTTATCTTTATAAAATTTAAAACTACAGACATTATTGGCATACAAAGTACAATTGACTTTTACAAATTGTGTTGTATCTATTAACTGTGTTAAAAGTATTTCCTGTCAATAATTTGCCTGTAGTTTTTTTTTGAGTTTCTTACGGAAACATCTGATCTGCATATAGGAACAATTTTATTGCTTTATTTCTAAGCTGTATAATTTTAGTTAACTCTTCATTCTTATCAACGTTGACTTGGAGGACTGGAACAATACTGAGGGAGTCTGAGAATAAGGTTCTGACATTGTTCCCCATATTAAAAAGTGTTTTTAATATTTCCACATTAAACATGACATTTGTTTATTTTTTATCCCAGCTATATGCAGGGATTATTTAAGCTCTGCACTCAGTTATCACTTTTGGATGGGGTTCAGGAGTCATATTGGGTGCTAGGGAGTGAACCAAGCTCAGCTACATGCCATATAAGTACTCTATCCACCATTCTTTATTTATCCAGTCCTTATATATGACATTTATTATATTTTAGGTGGAACTCTGATCAGATGAATAAAACCCTGTTTCTAGTCCATTGAACATTGAATTATAGAGAGGTTTTATAAAACTTTTTTAATTGACTTGTAGTGAGATACACTGTTGCAAGTTTGTTCATGATTGTCAAGAGCTTTTTCTAAATCTTTTGAGATAGTCACATGCTTCCCTCCTTTTGTCTGTTATGTTAATTATATTAGTGATTTTTCTGGATTTTAACTGCTATTACAATCCTTGGATAAACTGATTATGTCATAAATTTTTATATAGAATGTAGTTAATCCACTTTTGCTAAGATTTTTAATTGAACCACATTGAGATAGACCATTACAAAGCTGTTCATGATTATGTTTCAGTCATACAGTGTACCAACACCCATTGCTCCACCAGTGTACATTTTACAGCACCAATGTCCCCAGTTTCTCTCCCCTTTCCCCTGCAATCTGCCTCTACAGTTCTCTCTATATCTCACTTTGTTTTCTTGAGTAAATTTTTCCCTTGTTTTGGGACAAGATTTATACTAATTTTGCGAACTAAGATTACTCTGGTGTTTCCTCTTTTATGTGTGTGTTCTGAAAGAGGCATGATAAGATTGCAAGTATCTTTTCCTGAATTTTTGGAGAACTTACCTGTAATGCCATCTGAGCTTAGAGTTTTATTATAAAGATTATAAATTATTTATTAAAACTTGATTATAATTATCAAACAATTTAATTACTATTTGAGTTATATATGATAATTTCAATGTTTCTAGGAATCTCCCCATATCTACATTTTTAATGTATTTTCAAAACTTGTTTATAACATCTTTTATCATTGTAATATATGATACTCCCATGGTTTGATCTTCTTTTATCTCCTAGAACCCAATATGGTTCACATCTTCTCTTTTCTTGGCTAGTTTTGTTAAGTATATGTCTACTTATTTATCTTCTTAAAATTGTAAAATTTCATCTATTATTTTTGCTTTTCAATTTTATTAATTTCTGTTCTTAATTTCTTAATTTTTCCTTTTTATTACTTTTGAGTAGATTGTATTATATATTACAGAGTCAGCATTTTTTTTGTTTTATTTTGGTTTGGGGGTCATATATGGCAGTGCTCAGGGATCACTCCTGGCTGGGTTCTGGTAACCATATGTGGTGATGGGGATAGATACAGGGTCTGTTATGTGCAAGGCAAAAGCATCTTCTCTGTTACATCTCTCTGGACTCTAGAGTTATATCTTAGATTTCATGCTTAGTTAAATCATTCTTGGTAGTTCCTTTTTAAATATGAGCAATATATTGCTTATAGGTATAAATAACTCCAGCTTTTCTGGTTTGGGAACATTATGCTGTATAACTAGTCTTTTGATGGATTCCTTTGAAATTTTATCAGGAAAATCAAATGGACAAGTGTAATGTTAATGTTCATCTCTTGATCAAGGCAAGTTTGTCTATATATCTTCCTTACAGTTTTAATTTTCATGTGATTATTTATAGGTATTTCATTTGGTCTTATTTTTAATCTCTAATCCCCGCAGGTTAGACATTCTTGTCTCTAAATTTCTCCCTAGAATAAAGTTGTTATGCTTTTGAGTTCTTAGTGAATTCTTTTAAGTCTTAAGATTTACCAGTGGCTTTCAAAACTCTAGAGTTGTGGACTTCAATTTAGGCCGGACCTGGAGGATGCCACAACCACTTAAACAATCAAATTCATGAAATGATTGCTCTTTCTGAGAACCGTTTACCTCAGGAAAATTTCCCCTTGTTTGAGATGATCAGAAAACAGCTACCCTCTCATTTCTTTCCTGTTTTCATACCCTGACACATACCCTGTTTTCTTTCTAATGAAACAATTCTAGGGAATTTTCTCATATTCTTGTCAACTGCTTTAAAAAAGTAAAGTTAGTAAAATATTTCTCCTTTCACTAGGACCTACTGATTTTCATTGTTTCCCTCTTTCTTTTTCTACAGCTGAAGTCTTAAATCTTTATTGACAAAGCAACTCTGTTCAGGCATGAGATACATAATCTGTGGAAACAAAGAGCTCATGTAACAGTGGAAATGTAGCCTTATTCATTAGAGCATATTCCATCTGTTTCATGAGTAAACATTTTAGAAAAATCCTGTATACAACAAAACCGTAATAAGCAAGCTTGAACGAAAGGGGCCATCCGGAAATGTAAAAGTAGAGAATTACTAGTATTCCTTCCAGAAAGGAAGTTGTATTCCTGAAATAGCCTCCGTAGTAGAGTTAATGCAATTTCATTCTTCTTTACATTCCTGACATAGGATTTCAGACTTGACTAGAAGAGGGGACTTGTTTCTGGCTAGCCTACTTTTTAACCTATAATCAGACTCAAATAACTTTTTTGGGGTTTGGATTTTGGCCTGCATCCAAATGATCAGGTTTTTCTCCTGACTCTGTGCTCAGGGATCATTCCTGGAGGTGCTCAGGGGACCATACTGGATGCTAGGGATGGAACCCAGGTCAGCTATGTGTAAGGCGAATGCTCTACCCACTGTACTATCTTTCTAACACCTCAGATAAACTTCCTGAGGGGTCTCATAAAAAACCACTTTAAGTTCTTCTGGTTTTAATGTCCCCCACTCCCTAAGCTATTTGTACTCCAAAGTCAGAAAAGGGTTTGTAAAAGAACAGCATCTGTGTCTGATAAAAAGACAGTGGAAACCATACCCTCTGAGAGAACCAGGAGGCTAGCACAGGATCCCCAAGGAGGCAACCTGGCTCCCCTGTCTTTACGGAACTCTGGGAGAAGGATGGGATAACTCCTAGCCATAAAGCGGCACTGACAGCTGCTGACTGAGAAAAAGGGAACTGGGTGGAGAAACTTTAGTCTGCAAAGAAAATGTCCTTTTCCAAGAAATTCGTTTGCAAAATCTGTACTCAAGATTGTCATTTGTGAGCTTTATAGAACCCATAACCTGCGCTTTTCTGAGATAAAGAGCCATCCTTGGTTTTCAATAATGGGGAAATTTCTTCCTTGAGTTTACAAGAATAGAAATTATTTTTTCTTTGAAAGTTTACATATAATTTCTTATAACATCTTCAAAATTGTAGCTTCTGAGAATGAGCAAAATAGAGATATTTTGCTTCCACACTGGGTTTCCTAAGTTTTCCTTTTCACTTTAGACACCACCCTTCTGGTAGTAAAAAGGGACCTCGGAGCATAGTTTTTGTATGGCTTCCTTCCAGAATCCATTTAGATCTTATCTTTTCTGAAGTCTGATTGCTTTTGTTTTTAACATTTTTTTTCTTTCTATGTCTCAAATAGAAATTCCGTGTTTTATTTCCAAATGAACATAAGGCATTCTTTCAGAGGGTAGATATTTTTTCTTCCTTCATTACTGTTAGGTCCAAATAGTTGAAAGATTTGTGACAATATAAATGTTCCATTTTTATATTTAGACAGATGCTTGTGCCTGTCCTTTATTCGTTATTTGTCTAGGGTTGACAACATTCCAGGGATTATTGGAAGTATTTTACATATATTAACTAGTTTGAACCTTGCTATGGTCTGTATATCTGCACTGCCATAATTCATCTGACATGTTTGGGAGTCCAGGCACAGAGAGGTTAAATGACATTTTCCAAAATACACAACTTGTAATGCCGCACCCTAGAAGTCTGGCTTAGTGGCACACTCTTGTCACGCTCCATTGTTATATCTCTCCGGCCAGATGTGTTCCATATTTAACCAGTTTCATAGGCTCTGACACATGTGGAAGCTGCATTAATGAGAAAATTAGGTTAAGTTCCCGAAGCTAGACACAGGTCCCATGTGATTCCTTCTATATGAGAAGCCTAGAGGAATCTCTTGCTCACAGAGGCAGAAATGAGGAGAATATGTGTGAATTCCAGGGAAGGGGAGGTAAGGGTGAGTGGAGAGTTGCCGTTTCATGGGGGCAGAGTTTCTCTTTTCCAAGGTGAAGCTTGTTGGTGTTGGGTGATGGTGATGTTCATAGTACAAAGTGAATGTGTAAATAGGCTAATGTCACTGACCATGCACTTCAAATAGGGTGAAGGCTTCGGGATGGAGCTGAATGGGAGAGCATGTGCCTTGCAAGTTTGAGACCTGGGATTAATCCCCAGTGCCAGAAAACAAATAAACAAAATGTAACCCCCAATCAAAACATTAAACCCAAATAATGAATTTATTACTTATTTTATTATTTACTCAAAACAATGAATTTCATGTACGCATGCATTACACCAATAAAAACAGGCAAATCAAGTAGAAAACCTTCATCAAGATTCTTCTCAACCGTCAGGATTCAGTGAACACAGTATTTGCTGGTCACTAGGAGCCATCAAATCATGGAAAAGTTGTGTTCCATTCCTTGAAACCCTTTAGAAGGAAGGAGGGGGGGTGGGAGATAGACCTGAGATATTTCTAATTTGTATAAGCGTGTCATACTCGTTTCACCACTGTGTTTCAGTTTGGGAGAGTGGCAGAAAAGAGACCAGAGCTATGTCTGGTTGAAAGTCAGGACATGCTCAGAAGAGCCAGCTTCCTGCTTGGCAGGGAGGAATTTTTATTCCTTTGTCCGCTTTAATTCACATCTTGTTCAATTGATGTGACTTGCTTAGCATGGGTTTGCCTTTGGAGGGTCTCAGCTCAGCAGGGGGAAGCTTCTCCTCACCCATGCTCCAGCCCTCAGTAGCTTGTAGGTGATTATCTGATGCTCTTGTACTTCCCCAGAACATCACAGCTTCTCTGCCTCTCTCGGTCAATAGGAGCAAACTTGCTGTCAAGAGACGTCACTCTGCTCATACTCAGGGGGTCAGACACACTTTTAAAGCCTGGCCTCTACTGCGATCCTAACTCACGCGTGCTTTCATACAGCCAGACAGATCTGGCTCCTAGGTGCACACCCAGCATATTCAGTCTACACAACAGCTCCCCTTTCCAGGGCCAATGCTCCAATCCCACCAATTAAAGTCCTTCAATACATGTTTTCAGAGAATCCTGAACATTTGATTTTATTCCCATCTTGCTATAGATTGATGTGACTGGCTTCCATGCCTAGTTCACCCCAGAAAGTTCTACCCCTGTTTTACTCCTAAAATCCCCAGGAAGAATTTTGCAAATATTAGTGAAACAGAGTGATATGCCTTGTCCTCCCTTGGTCAGGATGTTAGGAAGTGACGGGGTAGATAGCAGGATCCAAGTAAGAGTCGGTCACATCTCACCTCCTCATACCATGTGTTTTCACACACATGCACATGAAATTTTAAGAACTAGGGCACGAGGAAGAGAGAAGGAGGAGATGTCACTGGGGAAGGAGCAAAAGGGGGTGAAGGGAACTGATCCTGCCTGATGACCGTCTCTCAGACAGGCAGGCAGGGAGTGCCTTATAATCAGTGTTCTGGACTGGCTCCAGCGTGGACAGCACAAGCCCTTCGGCTGGCAGCCTTCATCCTCAAGGCTGGTGTGTCTGGTCACACAGGAACATTGTCCTCTTTCAGCAGCTTGTACAGCTCCACTCTCACCCTTACCCCGGCCTCACACTAACACACACTCCTGCACATGCTTACACATTAGCAGGTATGCTGAGATATTTGGCATGTGCTTACACACATACATGCACTTACACACACACACACACAAGTACACCCACAAACAACCCTGCTTACTCTCAGCAACATGTGCATTTCTGATTGCTGTCACATACACTTCAGATACTGAGGCATGCATGCATCACTCAGCACACACAGTCACATATGGAAGTCTAAAAAGGTGATTGTGTGCAATTTCTTTTTTTTTTTAATTAATTTTTTTATTTTTACAATTACAAAGATATACAATTAAAAAGTTCATATTTGGGTTTTGGTCGTACAGTGTAGCAGCACCCATCCCGCCACCAGTGCCCATCTCCCACCACCAACGTCCCCGGTTCCCTCCCCCTCCCCCCAGCCCTCCTCCATGACAGGTTCTTTATTTCTTTCCATTTCTCTATCTTTCTCTTTTCCTTCCTCTCCAGACTATGGATTACAAAACATACATTAAAGGGTTGTCATGTGTATCCTTTTGCCTCTATTTAATGCTCAGTTCTAGGTTGGCATTAGTACCCTCACAATTGTTAGCACACTGTTCCATTTTCTGTCTTACCTAGCCTCTGACTCCCACACGTTTGTGATAATTTCCACCTTTGACAGAACCTCCTGATGTATGTTTCACTTGACCTTGGATATTGGTATCATAATATGTACCTATATATTTATGTTATGCAGATAAATGCAGTCATTCTGTAACTGTCTCTCTCTCCTTCTGGCTAATTTCGCTCAACATAATCTTCTCCATGTCCATCCATTTGTAGGCAAATTTTATAACTTCATTTTTCCTAACAGCTGCATAGTATTCCATTGTGTAGATGTACCAAAGCTTTTTATCCAGTCATCTATTTTCGGGCACTCGGGTTGCTTCCAGATTCTGGCTATTGTGAATAATGCTGCTATGAACATAAAAGTAGGGATGGTGTTTCCGCTGCGTATTTTTGGTTTCCCAGTGTAGATTCCCAGGAGTGGTATGGCTGGGTCAAATGGGAGTTCAATTTCTAGTCTTTGGAGGAATGTCCATATTGTTTTCCAGAAAGGCTGTACCAGCCGGCATTCCCACCAACAATGGATGAGTGTCCCCTTTTCCCCACACCCACGCCAGCACTTGTTGTTCTTGTTCTTTTGAATATGTGCCAGTCTCTGTGGTGTAAAATGGTATCTCATTGTTGTTTTGATTTGCATCTCTCTGATGATTAGTGATGATGAGCATTTTTTCATATGTTTTTTGGCCATTCGAATTTCTTCCTTGCTGAAGTTTCTGTTCATTTCTTCTCCCCATTTTTTTGATGGGGTTGTTTGTTTTCTTCTTGTAAAGTTCTACCAGTGCCTGATATATCCTGGATATTAACCCCTTATCAGATGAGTATTGGGTGAATATTCTTTCCCATTCTGTGGACTGCTTTTGTATCTTAGTCACTGTTTCTTTTTGAGGTGCAGAAGCTTTTTAGTTTCATGTAGTCCCATATATTTATCTTTTCTTCTAGTTGCTTTGTTAGAGATGTTTCATCTTTGAAGATGCCTTTAGCTTCAATGTCATGGAGGGTTTTTCCTATATTTTCTTCAATGTACTTTATGGATTCAAGTCTGATATTGAGATCTTTAATCCACTTTGATCTGATTTTTGTGCATGGTGTTAGACACAGGTCCAAATTCATTTTTTTACATGTCGCTGCCCAGTTTTCCCAACACCACTTATTGAAGAGGCTTTCCTTACTCCATTTTAGACTCGTTGCACCTTTATCAAAGATTAAATGATCATGTGTTTGAGGTTGGGTGTCAGGATACTCAATTCTATTCCATAGGTCCACGGGTCTGTTTTTATTCCAATACCATGCTGTTTTAATTACTACTGCCTTATAGTACAGTTTGAAGTTGGGTAAGGTGATGCCTCCCATCTTCTTTTTCCCGAGGATTGCTTTAGCTATCCTTGGGGGTTTATCGTTCCATACAAATTTCAAGATTGTTTGGTCAATTTCTTTGAAGAATGTCATGGGTATCCTCATAGGGACTGCATTGAATCTGTATAGAGCTCTAGGGAGTATTACCATTTTGACAATGTTGATTCTCCCCATCCATGAGCAGGGAATGTGTTTCCATTTCCTTGTGTCCTCTTTTATCTCTTGGAGCAGTGTCTTGTAGTTTTCTTTGTACAGGTCCTTTACACACTTGGGTAAGTTGATTCCTAGGTATTTGATTTTCTGTGGCACAATTGTGAATGGAATTGTTTCCTTAATATCCCTTTCTTCTCTTTCGTTATTTGTATATAGGAAAGCCACCGACTTTTGGGTGTTGATTTTGTATCCTGCCACTCTACTATATGCGTCTATTGTTTCTAGGAGTTTTTTGGTAGAGAGTTTAGGGTTCTCTAGGTATAATATCATGTCATCTGCAAATAATGATAGCTTGACTTCTTCCCTTGCCTATCTGGATGCCCTTGATGTCCTTTTCTTCTCTGATTGCTATGGCAAGTACTTCCAGTACTATATTGAATAAAAGAGGTGAGAGTGGGCAACCTTGTCTTGTCCCTGATCTCAGGGGGAAGGCTTTCAACTTTTCCCCATTGAGAATGATGCTCGCTGTGGGCTTTTGGTAGATGGCTGTAACTATCTTGAGGAAAGTCCCTTCAATTCCCATTTTCTGGAGGGTTTTAATCATGAGCGGGTGCTGGATCTTGTCAAATGCTTTCTCTGCGTCTATTGATAGGATCATATGGTTTTTATTTTTTCTCTTATTGATATGATGTATTATGTCGATTGACTTGCGAATGTTGAACCATCCTTGCATACCCGGGATGAATCCTACTTGGTCATGATGTATAATCTTCTTGATGAGTCTTTGGATTCTGTTTGCTAGTATTTTGTTGAAGATCTTAGCATCCGTGTTCATCAGGGATATTGGTCTGTAGTTTTCTTTCTTTGTGTTGTCTCTCCCTGCTTTGGGTATCAGGGTGATATGTGCCTCATAGAAGCTGTTTGGGAGTGTTTCTGTTTCTTCTATTTCCTGGAAGAGCTTGAACAGGACAGGCAGTAGGTCCTCCCTAAAGGTTTGGTAGAGTTCACTAGGGAATCCGTCTGGACCTGGGCTTTTGTGTTTGGGAAGTCTTTTAATTACTGTTTCTATTTCCTCAATGGTGATAGGCTTATTCAGGTATTGGAGGTCTTCTTGTTTCAGCCGTGGGAGGTTATAGGACTGCAGGAATTGATCCATTTCTTCTAGATTCTCATGTTTCACGGCATACAGGCTCTCAAAGTAATCTCTGATGATCTTTTGGATTTCTGTGGTTTCTGTTGTGATGTCACCCTTTTATTTCTGATTCTGTTTATTTGGGTTCTCTCTTTCCCTGTCCTTACAAGTCTTGCCAATGGTTTGTCAATCTTGTTTATTTTTTCAAAAAACCAGCTCTTGGTTTCATTAATCTTTTGGATTGTTTTTTTGGTTTCCAACTCATTGATTTCCTCTCTAAGTTTTATTATTTCCTTTTTTTTCTGCCTGGGTTGGGCTCCTTTTTGTTGGTCTTTCTCTAATGTCTTCAGCTGTGTAGTCAGGTTATTTATGTGGGCCCTTTCTTGTTTCCTGATGAATGCTTGCAGAGCTATAAATTCCCCTCTTAACACGGCTTTTGCCGTGTCCCACAAGTTCTTATAGTTGGTGTCTTCATTTTCATTTGTTTCCAGAAATCTTTGGATTTCCTGTTTGATTTCTTCTATGACCCATTTGTTGTTCAGGAGTGAGCTGTTCAGTTTCCAGGTGTTTGGTTTGACTCCCTGTTTCTGTGTACGGTTAACTTCCATTTTCAGTGCATCATGGTCTGAAAAGATAGCTGGATTGTGTGCAATTTCTAAGGCTCTCATAGGCCCTTAAGATTAGCCAAAACTCCATGACTTACCATTTGGAATTTGCCACATAGAATCCCATATTTTTCCAGTCTGTTATTTCCCTACAACTCCCTGTATATAATCTCAAGGGGGTATTATATCACTTCACTTGATCACTTGACATCCTGTTATTCATTGATTTGCTCGAAAGGGAGCCAGTAACATTTCCATTTGACTCTGTCACGTGCTAGTGTAGCCTAATGGCATCTGCTTGCTTCAGGAATACAAAGAGCCTCAAATCATTCATTCAGGGTCTTGGCGAAGAAGTTCGACCATCTTGTAGGTGGGCGGCCATGTGATCTTTGGCATCCCGTG